>WOXC01004251.1:0-148212 GCA_011680675.1 Gymnobelideus leadbeateri | reverse complement strand
TCAATCCAGCTTTGCTCATAGAGCACAGCATCTTCTCCGATGAGGTCACACCATGCTGAGTGGTCCTGTGCCAGTGTCTCCCACATCATACAATCAATACCAAAGTTCTTAAGAAACCTTAAGGGTTTCTTATAGACTTCTTCTACCCACTAGTCCTGTCCCTGAAACAAGTTGTAACCATTGGTAATACAAAAACAACACTGGGTAAAAATAAGCAGACATGCTAGTTTATAGCAAGTCCCAGTTACCAAGGAGTCTGGATAGTTATTATAAAGTTAGGGGCTCAAGCATTGACTAACTTGTATTGATTCTGGCTTCAGAGACCACCACCTTCCTTCCCCCTCCCTATCCCTTAGCACCTTCTTTAATTTCCATACCTGGTTTGTACCATTCTACTGTAGAGATCTGGATTTTAGTCCTGCAATACTACCTTGAACAAGTCACTTCTATTTCATTGTTTCTTATTTCAATGTTTCAGTATTCCAATCGATCCTCTTTCATCCATGCAGAGAATAACACAGATGGCAATCTGTCCATGATTGTACTTTTTCTCAACCTTAATTTCCCATTACTTTAGTTCAAGAGTAAAGAAGGGAGTTAGCATTCAATGCATTGGAGATTGTCTTGGTATCCTCCGGATATCTCTATGATTCCAGGGGCTGACTACCAGTTTTTCCTCATTCTCATCCCATGATAGACCCATAGTTTTCATTTATATATGGATCTGATGGTATTCTTTCATGATTTTTCCTGAATAATTCTTTGTTTGCAATGTGTTGCAGAGTTAAACCCTGAAAGAGTACCTCCACCGCCCTTTGGGTCATTCTCAACTCCAGATCTTTAGAGACTGTAGTGACTCATAGCCCCAAAACATTCCCACAAGAATATCTGGCTTCCAAAGAGGGGTCTTAGTGCCAGGGAGAAGCTTGAGGCCATTTAAAAAAACTTTACAATTTCTCAAAGGCAATCCAGCCAGCTCTTGTCTTCCTGTTCTTCCTTGTCTTCCTCCTCTTCGAAAACCAAGGGTGAACAACTCTTGCCCAATTCTGGGCTTAATTCATTGCCTCTTTGCTATGTCTATCATAGATAGATGAGTAGCTAGGTGGTACAATGGATAGAGAGCCAGGCCTGGAATCAAGAAGACTAATCTTCCTGAGTTTAAACTTGACCTTAGACACTTACTAGTTGTGTGACTCTGGGCAGGTCACTTTACTCTGTTTGCTTCAGTTTCCTCATCTGTAAATTGACCTGGAAAAGGAAATGGAAAACCACTCCAGTATTTTTGCCAAGAAAACCCCAAATGGGTTCATGAAGAATGGACATAACTAAACAGAAGAGAGAGACAGAGACAGAGACAGAGACAGAGACAGAGAGAGGGAGGGAGGGAGAGAGATCTTCAAGTGTCTTAGAGATTATCTAGTCCAAATCTCTCATTTTATAAATGGGGCAAATAAGGATGAACTCCACATATATGAAGCAGTTTTGGCTCATCCTCACTTTCCCCATCTGTAAAATGAGAGATTTGGACTAGATAATCTCTAAGGCATTTCAAGCTCTGATATATTATGATTTAATGGAAGTATGAGTCCCGATTCCCTTCAATAAGTAACTCTCCACTCTAGGCTCCTACCCCACCCCCAACTACTCTTGTACTAATCCAAAATATTAGATAAAGATACAAATGCTGGGTCTTTGGGTTCTCAAGAGAGTGGAATGAAATTTATTTACTTCATGAGAGAAACTCCAGATGGTCTCTATCTTCCTGTGTCAGATAGCTTAGGCCATCCTCTATCATTCCTGGAAAATGTGTCCTTAAATCCAAAGAAATCCAGAAACCAAGCTGTAAACAAGCTTGTGAATTTTTATGCAAACTCAAATAATTGAGAGTGGAGAAGGCAGAGTGAATGACAAGTTTGTTCCTTTAATTAAGATAGGTAGGAATAAAGCAAAGGCGGTTTGTGGCTAGAAGGAAAGTGAAGGAAGGAAGGAAGGAAGAAAGGAAGGCAGGCAGGAAGGAAACAACTAAGTGTTTATTATGTGCCAGGCACAAATAGAATTCAAAAGAGGGGCCTCGCCTTCGAAGAGTTTCTATTCTAACAGAGAAAGGCAACACACAATACTGAGATGAAAAGGTGGAGTGGGACTGTGGTTGGGGGCTGGGGGTGGGGGGGAGTTGGGGGTAAGGAATGAAAGCCCTGGGCATAGTTTTGAAGTCTGGACCAAGGAACAGATGCATACATACATACATACATACATACATACATACATACATACATACATACATATCTTTTTGTCTCCATAATTTCTTGTCATTCAGTTTCTGACTCTTTGTGATCCCAATTGGGGTTATCTGGAGAAAGATACTGAAGGGGTTTGTCATTTCCTTCTCCATTTCATTTTACAGATGAGGAAACTTGGGCAACTAGAGTCCAGTGATTTGCCCAGGGTCACATAGGTAGTGTCAAAGGTCAGATTTGAACCCAGGAACAGGATCAAAAGGGAATGAAAGCTGGCCTGAGACTCTCCAAAAATGGAGTCCCCTAGGAGTTCACCAATGAGAGAAAGAGATAGGTCTTACAGAGGGATATTCAAGATTAAGAAGACTACAATATAAAGGGATATTCCAAGGCATTTATTCCAAGGGAAACAGTGACCAAGGCAGGGTTTTGAAGTCGAAAAGCCAGGAACCAGGACAAGGACAGGAGCAAAAACCAAGGCATCTGGGGAAAGCACTGCAGAGGCTTTTTAAAAGTAATTTCTTAAAAATATCTTTCGTTTTTTAATCACTTATATTTCCCACTGTATTCTTTCCCCTTCCTCTGAACTAGAGAATTTGAATAGCAACCTGACTAGAATCCCAGAGGTATCCTGAAAAGTGCCTGACTCTACCGAAAAAATCAATGCTCTCTGTTTGGAGACTGAGCCAGGGTTAGATTGGGCAGTGGTTCATGAAAGTTAAAAGATTGGTGATAAAGGTGTCTAATCATGCCTAATTGCATTTCTTTCCATCTTTCTCAAATTCTATATTAAAAAGATAACTGATTTGTTTAAGGCTAAGAGAGAAACTGGTAGGGTGGGGATTAGCAGCTACCTGTCCCTGTGCTTCCCCCAAACTCTAACATCCCAGCCGTATATGAGAAATCTCCAAGTGTTTTTAGTCAAATGGTCTTAAGGAGACTTACAAAAGCACTTGTTCAGTTTGACTTGGAGTACTTCAAGGACTGACCTGATCCTCAAATCTTCCCCCATCCCATCCCTAACATCCTTCTCTGAAACTGCCTGTACTCCTTCCTGGGCCAATATTCCTACTATTAAAGTCACTAATAAAGTTGACAACAAAATCTGGGGAAACTGGCTCCAGGTCACTCTGGGGAGAAAAAAAAAATCTTAAAAGGAGAGAGAAGAAAAGATAAAAGCAAGGTCTAAGAGAAATGGGACATGAAGTTAAATTTTGATTAGGAGAGATAGAGGACAGGAGGTCTAAATGCTGAGGTACCTCCTTGAGATGGGTCGGAGATAGTATGAAGGGATTGGACATCTCTAGGGCCAGTCATCAGTCTCACAATTTTGACTCAGATCAGTTTCGCCTCTCCCACCAACCTTCTCCCAGTGGGAAAAAAGTACCTATCTTATCTCGCCAGAATTTCCCCACTGGCCTCGGGACTCCCTGAATACTCTGGGAGGAAAGGGAGGAGGAAATTGTATAAGACTATCCCATGAATTAGTGAGGGAAGGACAATGGGGGGAGGGGAAGACTGGGAGAGGAGAGGGAAAGCAAACGACCCCAGCAGCCTCTGTTATTTACTCCTCTTGGGCTGACATTAAAGGCTCGCCTGAAGGGTGAGCGGGCGCTTGACTTGCTGTCGCCGGCCCATGATGTGCTGGGGACATTCTGTCACGGCAATGCATCGGTGCCTGAAACATTAATTGGGAAGGGAGATGAGTGAAGCGCCTTTAATGAGAAACCTTGTTGTAACTTGTAACCAGTACACGTTATTTACAGAGATTCCTCTAATGATGCCGTCCATCAGAGGGGAGGAGCGGGCGCGACAAGGGAGCCAGAGCCGTCAAGAAGGGAAAGAAGGCTGGGGGAGGCAGGCAAAGGGATGTCAGAGGAAGGAAGGACTAAAGAAAGCAGGGAGAGGGAAGTCAGCAGCACTACTGTGTCTGCCTCGACGTTCTGCTTCAGGGCTTGGCAAATAGTAAGTGCTTAATAAATGCACTTTCTGTTCAGCTCTTTTTTTTCTTTTCCTTCCTTCCTTTTCCTCCTCCTTTCTTTATTCCTCCCTCTCTTCCTTTCCTTCCTTCCTTTTCCTTCCCTTTCCTCCTTCTTTCCTTCCCACCTTCTTTCTCCTCCTCCTTTCCCTCTCTCCTTCCTTTCTCCTTTCCTTCCTCCTTACTCTCTTCCTTCTTTTTCTCCTTCCCTCCCACCTTCCTCCCTCCCTCCCTCCCTCCTCTCCTTCCCTTTTTCCTTCTTTCCTTCCTTCCTTCTTTCTTTCCTTCTCATGTCCCAGTTGGAAATTTTCTATTATAAGAGGCAATATATCCCAATAGAAAGAACACTGGCCTGAGAGTTAGTAAGGTGACCTAGGTTTGATTACTAGCTCTACAACTAACTTACTGTATGATCTTAAGCAATCCACTTCCCATCTCCCAGCCTCAGTTTCCTTATCTATAAAATGATATTGGACTAGAGAGCACTGGAGGTCCCTTCTGATGCTAACATTCTATGAGTAGTCCCTTGTTTTATAATGGGGAAGGAATGGCCCATTATAAGCAAAACCGAGGGGTATGGGAGTTCAGTCTGGAACCGAGGGCGCAAAACTGAACAATCTCAGAGATGTAAGACTCATAGCAAGTGCCACCTTGTACATGAAGCCTTTCTTGAACCCTGCAGTTGCCAGGATCTTCTCTCCTAAAACTATTTTATGTTAATTTTGCATATTTTCAGAATATACTTATGTATGTACATGTTATTTCTGCTATTAGAGTGTAAGCACCTTGAGGGCAAGTGCTATTTTGCTTCCATCTTTGTACCCCTAGCATTTAGCATTGTGCCTGGTAGGCTCTCAATAAATACTCTTTGATTGAGTAGTTGATGGGTAAAAGATGCTTCAGACATCATCTAATTTAATCAATATCTGACCAAGAGCTCCTCCATAACATACCACCTGTTTGAGGCACCCCTTTGCTTTAGGCCTATAAAAAACAACATCATGGTAAAATTCATGTTTTTCCCCTTTTTTCCCTAAGAGTTGATGATATTAAGCCCTAGAATACTACAGAGACTCCTAAATGATACCCATGATTACTCAAAAGAATCCAGTCTAATTATCCACGGAGGAGAAATCAAGTGAATCCAACAATACCTATGATATTGTTTGTTTAGATAACTCATGGGTCTGACCCTTTGTGGCAGACAATAAGCTGGGTCCAGAGTGGACTGGAATGCCTTTGCAATGTTTTCAATGATCCTCAAGCTTCTCTGTGAAACAAAGGGTGTGCCTTTTTAAAAGCCACTGGCTTTTTCTGTTGTTTTTTTTATAACCTACATTTTCTAATATATGTTTCCCTTTGAGCCTTGTTTGAGTTATAGGTCTCTTTGACAGTTCAGTGAAAATGATGGACACCTTCTTGGAATAATATTTTTAAATTCATGAAATCAAATACATAGGATTAGCAAGGAAACCAAAGGTTAGTGCAAATAAAAATGTCATTTTAGTCCCAGTCAAGTTCATGTCCCCCCTCAAAATATATCCATAGACCTCAGGTTAAGAATCCTTGCACTAACTGACCTCTGGGGTCCCTTCTAACTCTGAGATTCTGTGAAGGCATAAAATACAGTATGATGTGAAAACATGGAGAAAAATCATTAACAGGGAGATTGGGGAAGTTACTGTTAGAGGGCTGTAGGCATTTGAATTGGGGTTTTTTTGGGTATTTTTTTTTGGAGGGGGAAGGAAAGGCAACTGAGGCCAAGGTCACACAGCTAGTTACCTGTCCAGTGTCTGAAGTCATATTTGAACTCAGGTCCTCCTGACTCCAGGGCCTGTGCTCTATTCACTGAGGCACCTAGCTGCACCTTGAATTGGGTTTTAAAGGATTGAGTTGAGGTTCAACATATGGACATAGGATAAGATGGATGTTCTACCAGGAGTGGGGGGAACCTGTGGCCTCAAGGCTACATGTGGCCCTCTGGGTCCTCAAGTGCAGCGCTTTGATTGAATCCAAACTTCATAGAACAAATCTCCTTAATAAAGGATCTGTTCCGTAAAAGTTGGACTAGGTTGAAAGGCCCCACCCAAGGACCTAGAAGGCCACATGTAGCCTCTAGACCACAGGTTCCCCACCCCTGTTAGACATTAAGAAAGACAACAAAGTCAAGGCTGCTTTCTTGGGACAGAGAAGAATTTAGTTTTGCTTCCACAGAATGCTGGGAAGGGAGAGACCTTGAATACCAAAAAAAAAGGAAGCCGGGTTCTTTCTGGTGTGTTGGTTGGGGGGAGTGGAAATAAGAATCCTGTAATATTATATCAATGTGTTGAGTTCAGGTTCAGCCTCTGATACATATCAGCTGTTTGACTATGCATAAATCACTTACCTGTTCAGTTCCTCCAAACAATTCTCTAAAACTATAAGTTACAAAGGGTGGACAGTCTATGTAAGTAGGGAAAGATTTTATATTGGGAGTTCTCCATTCTGTAATAGAGGCACAGTTTTCTCTGTGAGCAATACATTTCACATGAGTCTTTACCATTCATAACTATGTGCATCTTTTTTTGCCCAATGGGATCTAATGTTAGAAGGAAAGGAGAACCTACAAGAAGGGTCAAGGGTTACCAAGCCTTGTGACAAGAGCTGGAGCAGCTGAGTGGAGCTGACTTCAAAAGTAAGACCCAGGAGATGAGTTAATGAAGGCAGAAGCTAAAAGACATTGGACTTGGCTCCATTGACATTTCAATGAAAGAACACAAAACTCAGAGTTTGGCCCACTCTTTTGAGTTTGAGCCCCTCTTCCTCCATTTGTTACCTGTCTGACCTTTGGCAACTATTTGATCTCTCTATATCTTAGCTGATAAAGCAGTGATAATAATTCCTGCCCTGCATATTTCACAGAGAAATTGTGAGTGTCTAATCAGGTACCAAATCTTGTCAATTCTAGCTCCATAACACCTGCCACATGAAGTCCCCTTCTTCCCTTTCCCATGACTGCCACGACAGTTCAGATCCTCACAGCCTCTCATCTAACCCACTTCAATAGACTTCTAATTGGTCTGCTAGCCTCAAATTTCTTTTCTTTTCAATCTTCTCTCCACACAGTTGCCAAAATGATATTTAAAAATATAGGTCTGACTTGTGTAAGGGCTTAGGATGCATCAATGGCTCCCCAGTGCCTTGAAGATAAAATATAATTTATTCTGTTTACTATTTTTTCAGAGTGATTTCACATTACTTCTCACACATGCCATGTTCTCCTCAGGCTAGTCCACTTGGTGTTTTTCATGTAACTTTCTAGTTGCCATCTCCACACTTGTGCCCCATGTCTGGAATGATCTCTCTCCTCATATCTGCCCTGCAATCCCTAAACCCTTTCAAGGCTCACTGCAGAAGCCACTTACAACATGAGACCTTTATTGATTTCCCCTCCAACCTGTTAGTACTCCTCAAGCACCACACCCAGTCATTAATTTGCATTTTCTATATTTTGTATATGCTTTTATTTACTTATCCTTGCAATATTTTATCGCTCATATATACCCATAGAATGTCTGTCTTTGTAACTATAGCACTTAGGACAGTACTTTGCTCATAGTAAACAATATATGCTTGCTCTTGAGTTGAATTGAAATTAAATGAGGTCATGGATATGAACATGTGAGCTATTTTTTCCAGTGAAATCATGAATAACTTTCAAGTGTGAGACTTTTAAGACATTTTTGCAACTTTAACACTGTACTATGGTATGTCTGCTGTCTGAGAACCAGCCTAGCTAATTATGGAGAGGTTTATCACCAGCGATTAGCCACCAGGTGAGAAATTATTTGACCATGGAACTAAACCTGATGAAACAATTTCTATTATTTTTCCCTGTCTGCTTCCCTACAGTAATTTTCTTTTTTAAACCCTTAGAAAAATGCAAAGAGATTATTTAAAAATTATGGCAGCGGGAGAAGGGAGAAATTTTGAAACCTTGTCCTATTCCACAGGCAACCTAGAGGTGGATTTAGTGGAAGAGTAAGAGTAGACATTGCTAGCCATAAAGGAAGAGGAAGGACAATCCCAGAGACTTGTGGGAGAAAAAAGCAGGGGGCAGGGGAGCTAGCTAGGAGGGACACACCAGCACCAGTCCCTTGACACAACAACCCTGAACACACACTCTATGTAGTTAGTTCCCATCTCTTTGCCTCATTAGCTTATATTTACACAACTTGACAAAACATTGTATGTACATTATCTCATTTCGGCTTCCCAACACTGGTGAGAGGTAGGCACTTCAGGCATTATTATCTCCATTTTGTACACGAGGAAGCTAAGGTTCAGAAAATTGATTTTCCCATAGTCACAAAACTAAGAAATGTTGGAGGCAGATTCGAACCCTGTTCTTCCTGATTCTAAGGCCGATGCTCTTTGCACTAGGAAGATCTCCAAGGGTCCTTTTAGATTCAAACATTCTATGTCCTATTCCCTAATATTCAATCTTCCAAGATCCCTTCTAAGCCTAACATTCTATATTCTAACATTCTGTGATTTAAGCACCTTCTTCAAGTCTAATAATCTACTTTCATACATGTACAACGCCAAACAATCCAACCCAAACACTATAACATACTCTACAAGTGGCCTCTAGCTTCTGACATTCAGATCAAATAGAAACTCCTTTGTTTTTCATTTAAAATTCTTCATAACCTAGCCCCTTTCTATATTTCCAATGTTTATATTCTCTTTTCCATATATTTTACAACCCAGTAACATTGACCTACTTACAGTTCTTTGAACACTATACTCCATCTCTGATCTCCATGCCTTTGTACAGGCTATACTCCATACTCGGAATGTTTAGCCCATTCACCTCCACTTTTTAGCTTCCCTTTCTTCGAGACACAGCTCAAATCCCACCTGTTCCAAGAGACATTTGCCACTACTCCCAGCTTTCAGTGACATCTCTCAGATTACCTTCCACCTACTCTGCACTTGTATTTACATAGTTGTTTACATATTGTCTTCCCCCATTCAATTGTAAACTCCTTGAGGGCGGGGACTATGTTTTTATCTGTCTTTGTAACACCAGCACTTAGCACAGTGCCTGACATACAGTAAGTGTGTAATGAATATTTTTGACTTGACTTGGGAGGGAATCCACCACCCATCTAGGTAGTCACATTTTTGAACCTTTGTGGAAAAGGCATTCCTGATGTTGAGCCTAAATTTGCCTTTTTGCAACTTCTCTAACGATTGTTTCTGGTTTTGTCCTCTGGAGCTAAACAGAACAAATCTCATCTCTCCCCCACGGGCAGCTCTGTATATACTTGAAGACAGTTACAATGTCCCTTCTGAGCCTTCATCTTCTAATTGACCTATCCATTTCCTTCAAATGGCCTCCATATGCCATGGACTCAACGTTACATTCTGTTTGCTGTCTTCTATGCCCAGTCTATGTTCTAACATTCTATGACCTAAGGTCGTTTCCAAGTCTAAATTCTATGTTCTAATATTCTGTCCTCTAATATCCTCCCCTAGCCTAACAATGTATGTTCTAACATTTTATGTTCTAGAATCCCTCTCAACCCTGGCAGTCTAGATTCTAAGGTCCCTTCCATCTCTGATGTTGTAGAATTCTGCTTCTCAATTTGGTCCAGCCCTGCCAACAGTAGCCCAGTTGGGAACCACCTACCCCCTCAGTGGAAACCTCCACCCTCACTCCTCCTTCCCTCCACCTGCTATAATCCCAGTTTCTCTCCCACTACCTGTCAAGGTTGGCATCTCTCTAATTATAATGTCAGTGTGTTTCTTTAGGTCCCATATAATTCCTTCTGACAGCCACCTATTTAAAATGGAAGTCAAACATTCAGAATTTTGTTTAAGAGTTGAGTCGCGCAAGATATGCATTAATTGCCAGATGCTGTTAATTTCTCTCTGATCTGTCACCAAAAAAATAAAAAGCAAGAGACCATGGAATTATAGATTTTCTGTCAATAATCTATTAATGAAACAAGTAGAATTTTATGTCAAGAGCTGGAAGGCACTTAGTGATCACAACTTAGTTTGTGATCTTAGTTTAGTCACAACTTAGGCACTTAGTTTAGTCACAACTCTTTATGACTGCATTTGGAGTTTTCTTGGCAAAGATACTACAGTAGTTTATCATTTCCTTCTGCAGCTCATTTTATAGATGAGGAAACTGAGGCAAACAGAGTTAAGTGACTTGCCCAGGGTCACACAGCTAGTAAGTGTTTGAGGCCAAATTTGAACTCAAGAAGATGAGTCTTCTTGACCGCAGGCCCAGTGCTCCATCCACTGCACCATCCAGCTGCTTTATCTAGTGATCTAGTTCAAGCCCTTTATTTGACAAATCCATAACTGCTGTGACTAGAAACTAGATGTCATGACTCCCAATAGCACTGCTCTTTCCATTATGCCACTATAACTTCCTATCCTCTAGGACAGTATAACTGGAAGAGGCCTTACTGATTATTTAGCTCAGTCCCTCTTCATTTTGTAGATGAGGAAAGAGAGACTCAGAAAGAGGAAGTGCCTAGCCCAGAGTCACACAGCAAAGTTGGAAGGAGCACCAAGTCCAGGGCTTGAATGATGAGATTCATATTAATTATTAAATGTTAATGCTTCAAAGATCCATTTAATTCCTGGGGGTACTTACTCCACTGGTACAGATTGCAACCCATCCATGTTTTAATAGCTAGTTTTAGGAGTTGCTGTGGGAAAAAAAATCCAACCCCTGGCTGAATTCAGCCATGCACCTCTCTGAAATTGGCTGAATATTGATTGATCATCTTCATAACTCTCCCACGAGTACCTTGGATTCTGACCATCCTTATAGATGAACTTTCACTTTGCTTTGCTGAGGCCCAGGTGTCCACACCACTTTCCATCACCTTCTTACTCTGCCACCACCTGAGTATGGGCACCCCCTTCTTTCTAGCTTCCTTTGTAAGTTATCTTTCTTATTAGAATGTAGACTTCTTGAGGGTAGGAACTGTCTTACTTATATTTGTACTCTAGCATTCGATGAAGCACCTGACGCATAGTAAGCACTTAATAAATGCTCTCTCTAAGCATCCATCCATCTATCCAATAGTCATCTATCCATCCATCTCTCCATCTATCTGTCTATCTATCCATTTATCATCTATCTATCCATCCATCTATCCATTTATCATCTGTCTATCCATCTGTCATCTATCTATCCATCCATCTATCCATCCATCAATCCATCCATCTATCTATCCATCTGTCTATCTATCTATCTATCTATCTATCTATCTATCTATCTGTCTGTCTATCTATGTTTCTATCTCAGAAAAAGTCCATCTTTTACTCAAAGCCTTTCTAACAGTAAATTCTGGCTCCAACATTCACCAGCTTTAGGACCCTAAGCAAGCCACTTAACCTCTGAGTCACCTTTCCTTCATCTGTAAGATGGGGGTAATTAAACTTGTATTGCTTCACTGTTTTCGAGAAAAGTCCTTTGTAGCCCTCAAAGCTCTGTAAAAATGGGAGGCATTCAGTGTTGTTGGTAGAACCTGGCAGAACTCACAATCCATTGGCAGGGCATTCAGAAAGCCCAGGTCATCAGAGATGAAGGATCTTGTTTGGGGGGCTTAGGGATACCTGGTATGACAACTTCCTCTGTCCAATGCATTTCGCCACCTAGCTATGATTGAATAGATAAGTCCTACCCTGCTTGCCTGAGAGATTACGAGGTTTGCTCAGAATCCCATGGTTAAAAATGATAACAGGTAGGATTTGAACCTAGTCTTTCTGACTCCATGCCCAGCACGATAGCCATTACATCACCTTGCCTTTGCATTTATAGTTTCCTGCTGAGAGCTTGCCTGATTCCCCCCAGCCACTAGTGCCTCACCCTCTCCTTGGCTCTACCAAATTTTGCTGTATTTATTTTGCATATTCCTTATATATTCTTATATGTATTTGTTATATGTCTTTCTTATGTGTCTATGTTGGCTCCTAGGCTGGAAGGTAAGCTCATTCTTGTCTTCATATTCCCACTGCCTAGCACGATGTGCTTAGCATAATGTAAATACTTAATAAGTGTTTATAGGTTGATTAATAATAAAATATTAATAAAATTATTCATGAGTAACAATGTTTATACTTTCTACTTTCCCTTACATTATCTCATTTGATGATATCTGTAAGAACAGGACAGTGATTATCACTCCAATTTTATAGATGAGGAAACTGATGCCCAAAGAGAGGAAGTTAGTTATCCAAGGTCATGCAGCAAGCCAGAGCCAGGATAGGAACCGAGTTTTCCCAGTTCCCAGGTAGACTTCCTTTCTGCCTTCACCCCATCACCTCAATCTAGAAACTGGTCAAGTCACTGAAAAAAAATAATACTGTGTCCATTCAGCAAAAGAGGCCATCTATGAGCGCCATGCCTCTCCCTCAGCATGTGTATGTGTGTTTGCAATCACCACATCCCAGGGGGCACTGTCTAGTACAAGGGCTCATGGGGAGTCTCTTGTGTGGCCCAGTGTTGGATTCTTTCTAAAGCCAGGAGGGGCTAATCAGCCACGGAGCAGCCATCTGCAGTCATGGTCTGCTCTTTCCCGAGGCCAAGTGTTTCTGCCAGCAATGCAGACTTTCAGAGGGGGTAGAGAGACTCAAGGGAAGGAATTGGATAGACTTGTATAGACCCAAACCTGGCAAGCTTAAGGGATTTGGTTTGGAGGAACATAAAAAGGTCAGGCTTTTTAATCAGATTTCTTTGCCAAAAAAAAAGGCAATTCGAGAAAAGTTGGGGGGATGTGGAAGAGTTTTGGCATCTTGACAGAGATGTCCATGACTATTAAAATGGCTAGTTTTAGCACGGCATGGTGGAAAGAGCACTGACTTTGGTGGCAGAAATCTGGGTTTGAATCTTTACCTGACTCCTTTAATAAGTCATATAATCTAAGACTCAGTTTCCCCACCTGAAAAATAAGAGGATTGCACGAGCTGGTCATCCTTCCTAGCTTTAAATCTCTAAGCCTAGGAGCCTGTGCTCCCTGAGGCTCAATGAGGAGACTCTTTGGTCCTTGTTATTTCTCCTCTCCATTACCTTGGACAAAATGAGAACTTTTACAATCTGTTTGCTTGTGCCCAAAGAGACAGAACACTACTCATCCCTGCCCAGTTTGTTGTTGTTGTTGAGTCTTTCGGTTGTGTCTTACATTTCTGACCCCATTTGGGGTTTTCTTGTCAAAGATACTAAAGTGGTGAACCATTTCCTTCTCCAGCTCATTTTACAGAGGAGGAAACTAAGGCAAATAGGGTTAAGTGACTCATCCAGGGTCACACAGCTAGTAAGTGTCTGAGGCCTGATTTGAACTTAGGAATAGGAGTCTCCTTGACTCCAGACCTGGTACTCTGTCCACTGCATCACCTAGCTGCCTAACTGCATTGTTTCTTTAGCTCAGTGCTTTAAGGTTGGCAATGTGCTTTAGAGCTAGAATTTCATTTGATCATCACCATAGTAGGTACTTTTATTGATCATCATTTTACTGATGAGGAAATTGAGATTCAGAGAGGGTAAATAATTTGTCCAAGGTCACATAGCTCGGAAGCATCCAAGGTAGGATTTTGGCCCATGTTCTCCTGACTCTAAGTGTAACATTTACTCCCAAACCCTCCTAAGAGTAGAAAGGCATAGGATGAAAACAATGGCTGCCACCTGTGTTATTTTCATTCCTATAGTAATTTTGATATCAGCAATAATCAAAAAAGGAAGGTGAAAAAATGCATGAAGGCTCAGGGAAGATCTCCGGGGAAAGATGTTGACCTGGTTTGAAGCTACTGGCTTGGTGATTCAATGGATAGAGTTCGTGATGTGGAGTCAGGAAGATCCCACTTCAGATCAGGCCTCAGACATTGTGGTGGGTGAAAGATGAAATGACTTAGGAAATAATGGTTTGATCTTAGAAGCAGATGAGTTTATTAAGCAATTGCCCAACAAACTGGGGCCAGACCTCTCCAGCTTAGGCTTGGACCCTGAATACAAGGGGAGACAGGTTTTTATACATTAAAAACAATTGATCAAACAAGGGCAATTAATTAAAAGAAAGCAATTCAACCTTAGGTAATCTGTTTTCTAATTGGATGAAAGCTTAGGGACTTTCCAAGTTGGGAGGAGGAGAGTGAACAGGTGCAGTTTCCTGAATTCAGAAAAAAAGGTGTCCCATACCACCCAAGTGTCTGCAAACAATCAAAGGAGCATGGAAACAATAAATGATTGATCAGTAGGGGACCAGTTTTCAGATAGGACACATGGGTTGCTTTGAGATGTACAATTGTGAGAAAACTCCTTGCAACAATCTTTGAATCTGACCTGGATTTTTGATCAGCACAACCCAGGTCCTTAGTTACCAGTCTCTTAGCAGCAGGTAGAGGTGGGCCAGCTTCCCAGCCATGCAGGGCTAGGTTCAAACAAAACAACAAAGTTTTCTCCCAATTCCCACAATTGAGTAAACTTTTCTCACAAGACAGAATTTGGATTAGACACATAATTGAGTAGAAAGGGAACTGAGCTACCTCCAAAACTGAGTCACAAAATGGAGTCAGTGTGGTTCACTCAGTTACCACAATTAACCACTTGCTGTCCTAATCTCCTTAATTCCTTCAGTTTCCTCAACATTTTCTAGCTGCATGACCCTGGACAAGTCACTTAACCTCAATTTCCTCATTTCCTATAAAATAGAGACAATAATAGTACCTACCTCCTAGACTTGTGAGGATAAAATAAAATCCTATTTGTAAGACACTTTGCAAACCTTAAAGTTCTATATAAATGCCAGTTGTCGTCATCATTATTAGATATATTCTAGAGTGCTCTAAAGGTTATACAAATGTTTTCTTCATATAGTATGAGTAATTGGGCTAATCATAAGATCATCAGTTTAGAACCACACTGATCATAGCCCTGTGGCTAAAAGGAATCCCAGAGACCATGTAGCCCAAACTCCTCATTTTGCAGATGGAGGATCTGAGGTCTGGAGGGGTCCAGTGACTTGCCCAAGGTGACCTAGTAGCAAGTGATGGAGAGTCAAGACTTTTCACCAAGCTGTGGTGTGCTTCCTATTTGCTGGACTGGAACACATCCCATGAAGATGTATATAAATACTTGGTCCCTTATTGAGGTACATATGCCTGGGTGAACTCTGTCCAGAGCAACTCCTGATTGTCTCCTACCTAGTGACTGAGGTTATGTCAACTGAAGTTGCATCAGAGATGACTAGCTAGTTATTGAGAATCAGAGGGTGAGGGTAGACTCTTGTCCAAGAGGCAAACAGAAGTCATCACTTGCCCTGGGTCACACAGTTAGTGAATATTTGAAGATGAATTTGAATTCAGATCCTCCTGATTCCAGCTCAGCATTCTATCCTCTGTGCCACCAGCTGACTCAAGAGATGTTTTTAAGGGAGAACTGATTAGATTTGGCAATTATTGGATTGGGGCTGGAGAGAGGCTGACTCGGAGATTTCATGCATGGGAAACTGAAAGAATGGTGTTGACTTTGATAAAAATAGGCAAGTTTGAAACATGAATTCCATGTTGGATGCGTTGAGTTTGAGATGCCTGTGGGAGATCCATTTTGAAATGGGCAGTAGGAATTTGATGATGTGGAAATGGTACTTAAGTGATAGACCAGAGTCAATTATAGTAATCTGGGAGTCTTCTGCATAGAAATATTGGTTGAACCCATGGGAGTTGATGAAATAACCAAGAGACAGAGAATAGAATGTCAGAGCTGGGAGAAACCTTAGAGATCACTAGTTCAGCCCTCTGATTGTATAAATGGGAAAACTGGGGCTCAGAAAAGGATCCTGACTTGATCAGAGTTGTATGACAAGTCAGTGGTAGAAGCAGAGCTTGAACCAGCATCCCCTGACTTTCAGGGAAGGTCTCTAACCTTTGCACCATATGGCCACTCAGTTTTTGAGTTTAGTCTTTGTGTGCAAGGGTGGACATTGAAGGAAGAACTCATCCTCTTTCTTCCTCCCTTGCTTCCCCAGACCCATGATGATCACAAAGAGTTGATATCCAAAGGAATGGAATATAATGACATAGGAAAATACTTGTCAGGCACCCACTATGTGCCAAGCTCTGTGTTAAGTACAGAGAACACAAATAGAAAAGTGAGACAATCATCCTGCTCAAAAGGCACGTATTCTAATTGTTGAAGACAACACATATTGGAAAGCTTAGCTCTAGGGTAGATGGCAAGGCCAAGGAGACCTTAAGATACACTCCTGAGAAGAGGAAATCCTGGTGGGATCTGATTGGGCAGGAGCCACTGGGAGAAAAATGGGTCTCAATCCAGTTATGGTTGACTCTACCGTGTTTTGGTCTCTGAGGGGAGTAGAGTTGAAAGAAAGGATGGAAACAAGTATTTATTAAACACTTACTATGTGCCAAGTACTGTGCCAATCACTTTACAAATATTAGATTTGATCCTCACAAGAACCCTGGGATGTCAGGTGCTATTATTATCTCCATGTTACAGCTGAGGAAATTAAGGCAATCAGAGGTTAAGTGACAGCTAGTGTCTAAGATCAAATTTGAATTCAGGTCTTCCTAACTTCCTAATTAAAGCTTTCAAACCATGATTCTTTTTTTTTTTTTAAGCAATTGGGGTTAAGTAATTTGCCCAAGGTTACACATCCAGTTTTTGTGTAGTTGTTAAGCATCTGATGCTGGAAACAATCCCAGGTCCTCCCGACTCCGGGCTGGCACTCTTACTCACTGCACCACCTAACCGCCCCCAAAATTTATTTTTTTTAATAAATGTCATTTATTTATTTATAGTTTTCAACATTCATTCCACAAGATTGTGTTACTAATTTTCTCTCCATCTTTCCCCTCCCCCCCTCCCCAAGATAGTGAGCCTACTGAATACCCCTTCCCCCAATCTGCTCTCTCTTATATCCTCCCCCACCCCACCCCCAACTTTCTAGTAGGGAAAATGGATTTCTATACCCCAGTGTCTGTATATCTTATTTCCCAGTTGCATGTAAAAGAACAATTTTTTAACATTTATTTTTAAAACCCTGATTTCCAGATTCTTTCCCTTCTTCCCTCCTCACCCACCCCCCCCACCCCCACTGGGAAGATAAGCAATTCAATATAGGTTGTACATGTGTAGTTACACAAAATATTTCCATAGTAGTTATATTGTGAAAGACTATATTTCCCTCCATCCTATCCTGCCCCCCACTTATTCTATTTTCTCCTTTGACCCTCTCCCTTGTCAAAAGTATGTACTTCTACCTTTGACAAGTCACTTAACCCCAATTGCCTTGCCTTACCCCGCCTCTAGAAAGAAAAAAAAAAGTATGTGCTTCTAGCTACCCTCTTCCCCAATCTTCCCTCTATTCTATCATCCCCCCTCTTATCCACTTCTCCCCTACTTTCCTGTAGGGTAAGATTTGAGTGTGTATGTTATTCCCTCCTTAAGCCAAATTCAGTGAGAGTAAGGCTGACCCATTCCCTTTCATGTTCCTATTCTTCCCCTGCATTGTACTAGTTTTCTCTTGCCTCTTTCGTATGAGATAATTTACCCTATTCTATCACTCCCTTTCTCCTTCTCTCATTATATTCCTTTCTCACCTCTTAATTTTATTTTTTAGATATCATCTCTTCCTATTCAACTGATCCTGTGCCCTCTGTCTATGTATACTTGTACACATATATACACACACTCACATATGTATTTACACACACATACACCCTCCTATATAAACATATATGTATGTATACATATAAACATATATTCCCTTCAGCTATTCTCATATTGAGAAAAGTCTCATGAGTTACAATTATCATTTTTCCATATAGGAATGTAAACAGTTCAACTTTAATAGGTTCCTTATGATTTCTTTTTCCTGTTTACCTTCTCATGCTTCTCTTTCTTCTTGTATTTGAAAGTCAAATTTTCTGTTCAGCTCGGGTTTTTTCATCAAGAATGCTTGAAAGTCCTCTATTTCGTTGAATGACCATGTTTTTCCCTGTAGCATTATACTCAGTTTTGCCTGGTAGGTGATTCTTGGTTTCAATCCTATGTCCTTTGACCTCTGGAATATCATATTCCAAGCCCTTCAGTCCCTTAATATGGAAGCTGCTAGATCTTGTGTTATCCTGATTTTGTTCCCACAATACTCAAATTGTTTCTTCCTGGCTGCCTGTAGTATTTTCTCCTTGACCTGGGAACTCTGGAATTTAGCTATAATTTTCCTAAGAGTTGTCTTTTTAGGATCTTTTGCAAGAGGCAATTGGTGAATTCTTTCAATTTCTATTTTGCCCTCTGGTTCTAGAATATCAGGGCAATTTTCCTTGAGAATTTCTTGAAAGATGATGTCTAGTTTCTTTTTTTTTGATCATGGCTTTCAGGTAGTCAAGTAATTTTAAAATTATTTCTCCTGGATCTATTTTCCAGTGAGCTATTTCACATTGTCTTCTATTTTTTCATTTGTTTGGAGCTGTTTAACAGCATCTTGATTTCTCAAAAAGTCACTAGCTTCCAATTGCTCCAATCTAATTTTGAAGGAGTTATTCTCTTCAGTGAGTTTTTGAAATTCCTTTTCCATCTGGCAAATTTGACTTTTTAAGGCATTCTTCTCCTCATTGGCTTTTTCGGCTTCTTTTGCCATTTGAGTTAGTCTATTTTTAAGGTGTTATTATCATCAGTATTTTTTGGGTCTCCTTTAGCAAGCTGTTAACTCAGTTTTCATGATTTTCTTGCATCATTCTCATTTCTCTTCCCAATTTTTCCTCTACTTCTCTTGCTTGATTTTTAAAATCCTTCTTGAGCTCCTTCATGGCCTGTAATCAATTCATATTTTTCTTGGAAGCTTTTGATGCAGGAGTTTTGACTTTGTTCTCTTCTTCTGGTTCCATGTTCTGATCCTTTTTGTCCCCCAAAAAGGATTCTATGGTCTGGTTGTGCTTCCTCTGCTTGCTCATTTTGCCAGCCAGCTACTTGACTTTTGAGCTCTTTGCCACAGTACAACTCTGCTTCCAGAGTGGAGAGAGCTGTGACCCAAATTGCTAGGGTTTCCACAGTTGCCAGAGCTATGAAGAGGGCATCCTACAGCCACCACAAGCTCTGGTACACTGGCATTTCTCATCCCAGGACCACTGCCCAAGACAGCAACCCAGATCCAAGCAGGTCAAAGCAAGAGCAATTGCCCGCTGAATGGTAGCTTGGTCCCCCTACAATCTGCAGGCTAAGAGCTCTGGAGGCTTCCATGTGGCAATGGCTGCAGCTGCTGTGCCTCTGCCACCTCTCACCCTGGGGGCAGGAGCAGGACTGCTCTCTTCTCTCACCCAGTTGTAACAGAGTTCCCCAGTGACCTTTTACTTTCTCTTTGGCGTTTATGGGTTGAGAAGTCTGGAAACCACCACAGCTGCTGGTGATTCACTCTCCTGAAGTCTGCTCTGGCTGGTCTGTGCTTTTGGTCAGGGCTGCCCCAGGGTCTGAGACCACACAAAGATCATGTGGGACTGCGCTTGGCTCCTAGTTTGGCGCAATAGATCCTTCCTGTCAGGCTGCTGGGCTGCCTTCAGTGGAAGATTTGTTTCTCTCTGTTACTTTGTGGGTCCTGTAGCTCTGAAATTTGTTTAGAGTCATATTTTACAGGTATTGGAGGTGGTTAGGATGGGAGCTTATGCTAAGTCCCTGCTTTTACTCTGCCATCTTGGCTTCTCCCTCAAACTGTGCTTCTAGGGAAGGCTTTTGCAAATCCTTTGGATAAGAAGATCAAATCAGTCAATACTTAAAAAAAATAACTCAGACTATTCGCTATAAGGTCAAATACTAAAACTGAAGTTTAAATACTTTGGCCACATTGAGAATACAGGAATAATTGGAAAAGACCCTGGTGTCGGGAAAGATTAAAGGCAAAAGGAAAAGGGGATGGCATGGGATGAGATAGTGTCATGGAAACAATGAATATGAATTTATACAAACTTTGGGAGATACTGGCAGTTAGAAGGGCCTGACGTGCTGTAAAGTCTATAGAGTCATGAAGAGTTGGACATGACTGAATGAATAAACAACAACAACAACAGCTTCCTGATTCCAGGTCCAGCTCTCTATCCATATAGTATCACTCTTTTGATGTGGATAGATTCCATTCCATGAGCCCCACCTCTGTTCTCTGGAGCAGAGGTTTATGGTGCTATCTTGTTTCTTCTGATAGATGCCTCACTAGCATAGATACAGTGCTGAGAGCCTTGGGACCCAGAGAAGAAGCCTGTCCCTGACATTCAGCCTCTGCTAGGAGGAAAAGGACCTTAATTTCAAGACCTTGTTCTGCTACCTACTGTCTATATGAAGCTGGATTCCTCAGTTGCTCTCTCCCAGCTTCAGTTCTCCATCTGTAGAATGGGGAGAGCAAAACAAATCATCTCTAAGGTACCTTCCAGTTCTAAGTCCTTTGATCCTAAGGAAGTGGTGTGCAGGAACCACCTTCTAAAACTCTTCTTAGGGCCAGGCATTTGTAAGAGTTCTGGACCTTTCCCGGGAAGGCTGCCTGCATGACCTATCTGATGAGGATACTAAAAACAGGGTGGGTTAGGTATTCATCAGAAGAGCAGCTGTGACTCCTCTGCCCTTGGGTGTTAGGGCACCAGCTGGGCTGGCATATAGATAGGTTGCACTTAGTATGCCTGGAGAAATGCCCTTGGCAGCTACAGGGCAGGAATGAGTGGGGTAAACACCTGGCATCTTGGATAACAGAGCCAGAGAGAAGTAGGACAGGTGATCCCTCCCACTGGCCCCAAGTGCCAGATATGAGCAGTGCCAACAACCATATTCTCTAAGGGACTTTGGTTTTATTATCAGCAAATAGTCTCCCATTCCAATTAAGGTCAAAGGTCCCTCTAGGTCAGACTTCTGCTTCTAAAGAGGACCCTGAGGAAGAGAGGGAGGGAGGAATCTACCTATTTTATGACTCTCAAAATCCATTATCTATGAATTCTCCAAAACCTGAGCCTTAAAATAATCCAGCCTAGAATCCCAAAACATTAGACTCATAGAGGTGGAACCTTAGAACATTGAATGTCAGAGCTAGAATCATAAAAAAAAAATTCAATGTTGGAAGGGACCATAGAGACCATCTAGTGACCCAACCTGAACAGGAACAAGAATTTCCTTTATGCACACCCAAAAAGTGGCCATCCACCTTTCTCCTGATATCCTTAAGTAAGGAAGTACTCCTCCCCTCCAAAGGTAGCCCATTCCACTTTGGGAGAACTCAAATTGTCAGGAAGTTCTATCTTTATATCAGTCTAAATCTGCCTCTCTGTAGCTTCTACCCAGAGTTCCCTGCTCTATTCTTTGGGGCCAACCAAAACAAGTCTAATCTGTCTTCTAAGGGACAAATTCTTCAAATCTTTAAAGATAATTCTCATTTCCCTGGAAGTCTTCTCTTCCCTAGACTAAATATATACAAATTCTCCAACTGACCTTCATATGGCATCTCTTAAGGTCTCTCACCATTCTGGTCACCACCATCTGGGTGTCCTCTAGCTTGTCAATACCCTTCTTACAAGCTAGCCTCCAAAAGTGAACACAGTTCTCCAAATGTGGTCTGATCAAGGCTGTGTAGAATGGGACTGGCACCTCCTTTGTTTGGAACATAATGTCTAGAGAGCCTGAATTCCCATTAGCTTTTGTTCCAGTGTAGGGATACATACCGAGCTTGCATTTCACTATCTCTCCTTAAATTTCTATTTTCACTGGAACATGTTGTCTCATCCTTCCTCCCCTGCTGGGAACTTCAGAGCATGGTTTTTGTTAACCCTGGCATAGTACTTAAAATTTATTCTTATTAAATATCCTCTTATTTGATTCAGCCCCTCCTTAACAATCTAGGGTTTTGGGGATCCTGAATCTGTTATGGGATATGGTAGCTAATCCTGCTCGATTCTGTGTTATCAGCACATTGGTGGATCAATCAACAAATATTTATTAAGCACCTACTATGTGCCAAGTTATGGGGGCACAAGTACAAAGAACAGAACAATCAATACTGCCAAGGTGTTTACATTTACTAGGGGAATCAACAAGTACAAATAAAGAGATACCCAACACAAATGGAAAGATAATACACTCAAACACATACAAACTTAACA
This sequence comes from Gymnobelideus leadbeateri, assembly GCA_011680675.1. NCBI lineage: Eukaryota > Metazoa > Chordata > Mammalia > Diprotodontia > Petauridae > Gymnobelideus > Gymnobelideus leadbeateri. The sequence goes on along the minus strand of WOXC01004251.1, from coordinate 125,841 downwards.
CATGTAAGTTAGGTATTAAGTAAAAAAGTAATACATAGAAATATATATATAGAATAGCTTGGGGAGGAAGGAGCCAACAGTTGGGAGAATCAGGAAATGCTTTCAACTCTCAGTCTCTGTAAGCTCCTGCAAACTCCCAAATATGGTGTTTAAAAAGTCTTTTGATGTCCTTAGCCTTGTTTGGCAACCTCAACTCCTTTGTCAAAACTTAGCTCCTTGACACTATTCTTACAGGACATTGGAACTTGGATGATTAGAATATAACTATTCAAAGTGAAAAGAACTTAGAAATTATCTAATCTAAATCCCAAATTTGCAAACAATAAAACATCAGTGTGGGGCAAGGCATTGGGTTTAAAGTCCAAAGTCCTGGGTTTTGTCCTTGTGACCTTGGGTAAGTCATTTCTGAGGCTTCTGTGGGCCTCAGTTTCCTTATTTGCAAAATGGGAGGATTGAATTAAAATTAGCCATGTCAAAGTCAAATTGACTTAGAAAACCACAAATAACATTATCTATGTTGTGTTGCATCTTTATTTATTTTGTTAAACATTTCCCAGTTACATTAGAATATGGTCCAGGCAGGGTGGCTAGGTGGCACAGTGAGTAGAGTGTCAGCCCTGGAGTCAAAAGGACCTGAGTTCGGATCTGGCCTCAGACACTTAACGCACATACAAACAAAAACCTAGCCGTGTGACCTTGGGCAAGTTACTTAACCCCAATTGCCCTCCAAAAAAGAAAAAAGAAAAAAAAAAGAATATGGTCCAGGCAGCACTTATAGGCGGGACTGAGCCTGACATATCTGAATTAAATGTCCTTTAAGATCTCCCTCAACTCTAAACTTGGGACCTTATGAGTCAATAGGAGAGTAAGTGACTTAGTCAGGCTACTGGGTGAATGAATGATAGCACCAGCAGAAGAGCCTTGATCCAAAGTTTAGCTCTAGCTTCCCCTCCTATGGGAGTCCTTTTCTGATCCCCCCAGCTGTTAGTACTTCTCCCACCCCACCCCCAAAAAACTCACATTCACTTTGTATGAATTTTGCATGTGATTATATGTCACATGCCTTTTTCTCCCCTCTCAAATATAAGCTCCTTGAGGACAGAGACAATTTCCTTTTTGTATTTGCATACCCAGAGCCCAATATGGTGGTTGGCTGTATGCCTAATAAGTAGGTGCTTAATAAATGCTAGCTGATTGATTGACTTATTGATCTCATTTGCAGGATGGATTGGAAAGGGGAAAGATAGGAGCAAGGAAGCCAGTTAATAGATTATTGATAGTTTAGTTTAGTGATAGTTCACCAAGTGAGAGATGATAAGGGCAGTGGAGAAAGGAGAAAACAGATGGAAGATATGTTGACAAGAAAACATTAACTAGACTTGGGCAGGAATGGGATATGAGTAGTCGCTATCCATAGTGCTGTGTACCCTCCTCACAGGGTCTTAGCTCCTAGAACAAGAACCAGAAGTTCACTGAGGTTAGTCCCATCCCCTCATTTTACAGAAGAGTCAGTCAATAAACATTTATTAATGGTCTCTTATGTGCAAGGCAATGTCCTAGGTGCTGCAGACCAAAAGGCAAAGCATAGTTTCTGATCTCAAGGAGTTTTCGGGCTAAAGGGGGAGACTATATGCAAACAACTAAACTATAGACAGGATAAGTTAGAGAGGGAAGGAACTAGAATTTCAGGATGAGTAGCCTGAGTCCCAAAGAAGTTAAATGACTTTCCCAAGGTCACATAGCTTTTAAGCAGCAAAGCCAAGACTGAATTCAAGCTGGTGTTTTCCCTGTAATGCCATGCAGCTTTCTTTTTCAGGTAATGAATTTTAAAAGTGTCTTCCTTGCTAGTGCTAGATGAAGTAGACCTTCCTTCTACTTGCCCTCAATTTACCTCTTTCAAGGTCTGATGAAGGCTCCCATTTCTATTAACTCCACAAGGTCACATTAGTCCTCTCTTTCCATTTCTCTCATTTTCTACATTTTGATCCCATCTGTTCTAAGTATTTATCTCTCCAGCCTGAAGAGGCCTCATCATTTCAGACTGTACTCACATGGTCTTCCTACTCTGGTCCCCCTGTTAACTGAAATTGGACTGTCTCCAGTCTCTAGACATTTTCTTTGAGCTCCATGTCCTAACCTGGGGGTCTACGATATTCAGGGGTCACAAGAACTATGCAGAAAATCAAGGAAGGAGCTAGCTATCCAAGGGACCTCACAGGAGTAATTAGTTCATTACTTGCCTTGAGCAGGGGCCTCAGTTCCATTGGTAACATTGAAACTGACAGCTTCCTCAATTACCTGTAGGCCTTGTTTGAATCTTACCTGTCCAATATCTCTGGAGGGAGCACCAGAGAGAGAGAGAGAGAGAAAGTAAAAAAAATGATAATTTATATTTCCCTAATACTTGATGGCTTAAAGGACTTTGCATAGGTTATATAATTTGACTCCATAATAACCCTAGTCTAATTGAGACTCCCATTTTATAGGTATGGAAACTGAGACTCAGAAAGGTTATAACTTCATAAGACCATAGATTTATAGCTAGGATGTTAAAGTTTTTCATTCCACATATAAGCATTCCCTCCAACCAAAGTGACTCCCATCATCTCACACTCACAGATTAGGTCCCTCAGGGATAATTACTTTTGGTTCAAGGCATCCTGTGGGTCCTGAAACTATATGGCTCACAAGTTCCCACCAATGCATTCATCTTCAATAGAGGAAAAAATTAGCTCAAAACAATGGTTTTTACTGAAACAGTGTAGTAAGAACAGTGGCTACCAAACATTACCCCCAATAAACCTGGGGTTCACTCTCCCTCAAATATAGCATCAGTGGGGAAAGTAGATACAAACATAGAGTACTCTAGTAAAGAGGTATGTACTTAGTGAGCACAGGTGGTCAAGACAATTCATTCCAAGGAGGTCTTCCCATTTCTTATGATGTCTTTGTGCCATATCCTAGGAGGCATGGTGGGCATGGCACATCACTGGGGATGGATCAGAGTTTGCACCTTTCTTAGGTATAAATGTAACTACTCCAAGTCTGGAAGGGGGAAAAATCCCTAACAACCCATCGTCAATGTTATCTGCCCATGACATTTTGCAATCTCATCAAGTGAGATGGGGGGAGTCAACTGGTTGGGGGTACCCTGATAAACCCCACTCATTTGAAGGCATTGAGACCTAAAGGGGTTAAATGACTTTACTAAGGTCACACTGGTAGTAAGGGTCAAAGACAGGACTTGAACACAGGGCCTTTGATTTCTGAGTTAACTAGTAAGTTTCAAAACAAAGATGTGAATCAGGTCACATAGCAAGGGATCCAGTCTAAGTACAAGAAGGGAACTAAGGAAGGGGAACCACACTCTTCCCTATGGCAAAGTGGAAAAATCACTGCATTTGTCCCCAGGAGATCCATTTTGGCAGCTGCATGACCTTGGGTAAATCATTTATCTTCTTGGAGTTTTAAGTTTTCTTCTCTGAAAGTACTCATACCTGCAGTACTTCACAAAACTGGGTTTGTTGGGAGGGGCAGTGAGGGCTATAAATGTGAGTTATAAGAAGGTCACTTGTGACCACATTCTCTGGCTAGGAGAACTGTCTGCTAGGCTGCTTTCTCAGCTCTTCAGAAGTGTGTGTGTGTGTGTGTGTGTGTGTGTGTGTGTGTGTGTGTGTGTGTGTGTGTGTGTGTGAAGAGGGGAGGCAAGTGAGTGGTATGGATGGGAGATGCCATTGCTTCCCCCTTCAGATTGCCCAGGGCTATGACCCCTAGCGATTAATGAGCTCCCAGAAGCCTCCTTGATTCACAGCCCAAACCATTCAAGATCAAGGGGCCTTTGGATTCACTGAATAATAATGCAATTTACTTTCCTCCGTGGGGAAGAAATTAACCACACTCAGTGAGCAGTTGATTGGCCAATAGGAGAAGTACTGACAATGGAGGGGGGCGGGGGGGGGGGCGGTGTGGATAATAATACTCTCTAACACTGTATATAGAAATCCTTTGATCACCTGGTCCCTTCATTTTAGACATGAGATGACTGAGAGTCAGGGAGGTTAGTGACTTTCCCAAGAAAATATAGGTGGTAAGTAGCAAAGCCAGCATTTAAACATAAATCTGTTGACTCCGAAGTCAGGGCTCTGTTCCACATTATAGCTGCCTTTTTAGGGGCTGCTGGTAGTTTTCTTTCAGCTGTAAATGTAAAGGATACAAGGTTCGATTCACTTTCCTTTTCTTGACTTGCAACAGACCTGAACCTTGGTTTGGATTGGAGTTTGGTCTCTAGTTTTTGTTAATCTGTTTTCTACAATGATGTTCCCCGGGGTCTGCTAGATCATGGTGTTAGAGAGTGGGGTCTCAGAAAATAAAACACCGTATCAAAGGATAAGATGTTGAGCTAGAACAGAGAGACCTTTGAAGACACGTAGCCCTATTCTCTAATTTTACTGAGGGCACATACATGAATTCCTTCCCTATTCCTCTAGATGTTAGTGTTCTCTCCCTCTAAAGTGTAGCTTGTATTAATGTTTTGCATACTGTATATATTTGTACAGACTTGTGTTGTACTTGACTATCAGTATCCATATACGTATATATAAGTACATGCTGTCACCCCAAATAGAATGCAAGCTCCTTGACAGCAGGGATAGCTTCATTTTTGTCATTAATCCCATTATCTAGCACATTGCCTGACACATATTAAGTGCTGAATAAATATTTGTTGATTGATTAGTTGATACAAGATAATTAAAGAAAATTGTGAATTTTGGCAGCATAGCCTAATAGAAATAAGAATTGACTGTGTCAATTTAGTCTTGTCAACTCAACAACATAACACAACTAAACCAGTTAACACAACTATGTGTCCTAACTTAGTCTTGAGGGGCAGTGATTTAAGATGTCTGGGTCAGGTGACCAATAAGATGGCAGACTAGACATTTTCTCTAATCTCTAGGACCTCTCAAATCTCAAAAAAAAATGAATATATACAAGAGATTTTTAAAAATTTAGCTGTCTCCTTGATCTAGCACACACACACACACACACACACACACACACACACCGCTAATGTGGTAACAATCTGATAAACAGAGAGAATTCTAATCCCTAACCCCAAATACACTCACTTGGCACCCCCTCTCCCATACTTACTACATTCTAGTAGGAGGGCTGTACAAGACAACCAACAAGTTTACAACTAAACTCAATTCTACACCCTTCTCTTCACCCAGTGCTGGGAAAAACCAAAAGGCAGAAACTTGCTCAGGCTGGAACAGCAGTGTAATAATGTTCTTAACATAACTCAGCCAAAGAATCAAGGAATAGGAGCACTGAGGGTGTGTGTGTGTGTGTGTGTGTGTGTGTGTGTGTGTGTGTGTGTGTGTGTGTGTAACTATGTGACAGTCCACTCAATCTGAGGAAAAGAGACCAGCATCCAGCTAGGGTCAGTTACATTCCCCCCAAAATCACTTAGAGCAGAGACTGGTGCCTGTGAAATGCAAATTGCCCAATGTGGGAGGAGGCTGAGAAGTCTTCGAGATTCAATCCCTAGGAAAATTGCCATCAAAAGGAAAGAACTCAAAAAGTGAGCAATAAGGGGATATAGGAAGGAGAAAAATGCTAAAATTATCGAAGATCACAGGAAGAAGAAAACACAATTTAAAACCTTGAGCATAAGCAGATAAAACCAGTGAAGTAGACATTAATAATAGAAGGAAATATGGTCTCCAGATCAGCTAGAAATAACCCAAATTTCTACAAATAAATATTCCAAGACAAAGGAAAATGAATCAACACCTGATGAGACCGAGGATTCTATGGATTCCCAAGAAAGCATGAAACCATAATAGACAGGACTTGTGAAAGCAGAATTTATGGCCTGCATAGCAGAAATAATTGGCAGAATCGAAGAACTGAAATCCATAGTGGTAAGTCTCATCAAGGAAACAAAAAAAGAGAATAACCAATCGGGAGTATAAATAGAAATGAAGGACAATCTAGAGGAAGAAATGCAAAAGGCAACAGCATTAAAAGAAAGCATGATCTCCACAGAAGCAAAATATGTTGATCTTGAAGATGATATGCCAAGATTTGAGTTCAGAAATATAGGTTACACAGCAGAAAATGACAAGTCAAAAAGCCTGAACACCATCATTGAAGGAATAATGCAAGAAAACTGCTCAGAACTTTTAAATACAGAACACAAATCACCGATTGAAAGAATCTACAGATTGCTGCCAGAGGCGATGAGGTACAGTATAAAGAGTGATGAGTTTGCAATTAGAGGACCTGGACTTGAACCTTAGCTCTGCCACTTGCTATCTGTGTGACTTTAGGAAAGTGACTTTGTTCTCCCCTGTTCCCAACTTCCATATTACTATCCAAGGCACCACCATCTTCCCAGGCTCACAACCTAGGTGTCATCCTTGACTCCTCATCTTCTCACACACCCCTATATTCAAATATGTTGGCAAGACATGCCAATAACTTTTACAAAATCTCTTGCATATGCCCCCTTCTATCCTCTGGTATTGCTACCACCCTGATGCATGCCCTCATCATCTCACTCCTGGAGTATTATAATAGCCTGTTGGCTGATATGCCTACCATAAATCTCTCCCCTCTCCACCATCCTTCACTAAGCTGTCAAAGTGATTTTACTAAAGCTTAGGTCTCACCATATCATCCCTCTACTCAATAAACTTCATTGGGTTCCTATTACCTCCAGGATCAAATATAAAATCATCAGCCCTTCATAACTTGACACCAGATACCTTTCCAATTTTCTTGCATCCATCACCATCTCCTTCAACCTTCCAGCCACATACACACACACACACACATTGTGATCCAAGGACACTGTCATCTTTGTTCTTACTTGAACAGATATTCCATTTCTAAAACCCAGAATTTCATTTGCTTTCCCTCATGGCTGAAATTCTCTTCGCCTCTTCTTTGTCTAGGGCAGCTAAGTGGTTCCATAATGGATAGAGTGCCAGGTCTGGAATCAGGAAGACTCATCTTCCTCAGACACTAGCTGTGTGACCCTGGACAAGTCACTTAACCCTATTTGCCTGTTTCCTCATCCATAAAATGAGCTGGAGAAGGAAATGGCAAACCATTCCAGTATCTCTACCAAGAAAACCCTAAGTGGGATCGTAAAGAGTTGGACACAACTGAAAAATGACTGGCCAAGAACAACTTCTCTGCCTCCTGGCTCCCCTGACTTAATTTAAGTTCCAGGGGGAAAAAATCCCACCTTCTTTCTACAGGAAGCCTTTTGCAAACCCCTTTAATTCCAGTGCCATCCCACTGCTGTTGTTCTCCAATTCACCTCATATATGACTTGTTGTTCACAATCATTTGTATATTATATCCATTACAAATTAAGCTCTTTTTGAGCGAGGACTGATTTTGCCCTGCTTTGTAGCCCAGCACTTAGTACAGTGCCTGGATATAATAGGCATTTAATAAGTGGAGGGTTTTTTTTGACTGACTTCTTTGCTGATTTATCTCCCTGGACCTCAGTTTCTTCAGCTGCAAAATGAAGCAATTGTACTAATGACTTAGTAAGTCCTTTCTAGCTGTAAATCTTTGATGCTATAAGCTAGTTCCTCACTAGGGCATAAACTGAAAAGGTTTTGGAAGGAACCTCACCTGTGTGACCCAAAAGAGAGAGACAAAGAGAGGAGGGAGTGGATAGGTTTGTGTATCCTTCAGTAGGAGAGAGAAGAGAAGATGGAATTCAGAAACTTCTTAGGAGGCAGTAGGGTCAAATGGGAAATTTCCCCAATGGACCAACCACCAAGCTTATAATGAGAGGCTTTGAAAGCCTTCAGAGAAGCTGTCCTTCACACGTGATGCTCCTTCAGCTTCCTGACTCTTTGTCTTTGCCACTAGCTGCCTGCTATGTCAGGAATGCCTTCCCTCCACCTCCTGCCTCCCTCTACTTTTCTCAAGACTCATCTCAATCCCACTTGGTGCAGGAGTCCTTTTTCAATTCCCCTCTCCCCACCTCCTGCTTTTAAAACTCTTCACAACCTGACCCTTTCCTACCTTCCCAATTTTCTCTTTCTCAATGACTTTCCACATACTTTACAATCCAGCTATACAGACATACTTGCTGTTCCTCACACTGCACACTTCATCTCCTTTCTCTTGACACTGCCGAGAGACAAGAATGTTCTCCCACTTCACTTCCCTTCTTTGTTTCCACGGCCTCTTTTAAGACTCAGCTCCAAGCCCACCTTCAACAGACCTCTCCTGGTCTCACCCTTCCCCTCCCCAGCCACCAATGCCTTTCTTTTTATGTTACTATCAGTCTCCTATTAAATATCTTGTATGTATCAAATTGTTTCCATGTTTCTCTTTCCCATCAGAATGTGAGCTCCTTGAGGGAAGGGGCCATGTTTTTGCCTTTCTTTGTGTCCCCAGCACTTAGAACAGTTCCTGACCCATAGTAAATGCTTTACAAAAGTTTATTGACTGACTAGCTGACGGGAAAAGGCACTGGATTTGGAATGAGAAGCCCTGGGTTCAAATCTGTGTTGTCACTTGGAACCTGTATGACTCTGAGCAAGGCATTTAACTTTTCTGAAACCCAGTTCACTCTATAGAATGAAGTGACCATATTAGATGTTCTCTGAGGTTATCCTCCTGCTCCAAATGCAAGGATTCTGCAGTTTACAAAACATCTCCTTCACATTAACCCTGCTGGGTTGTTGGCACAAGTCTCATTGTCCTCATTTGTGTTTGTCTGCTTTCTCATTCTGACCTATAATTTCATCTATGATGGGAGCTCCTGCTATGTATACATATAGGGTTATGTATACTGCTCTATACCTTAGGGTTCTAAATAATTATCTGAACACTGAGAAGTTAGACAATGTATCCAAAGTCACCAAGTCAGTATAGGTAAGAGGTTGAATTTGAATCTAGGTCTTTCTGATTCTGAGGATGGATCTCTATCTACATCATTATATCACCTCTTCTCCAGTTTAAAAGGGAGAAACTGAGGCACATAAATGAAAGGACCTGGCCAGAGCCACAGAGCTAGGAAATAAAGCCAGGTCCCCCAGTGCTTGGTCTAGTGCTCTTTCTGTCTTCACTTTAAGGCAGATAATGGTTTCACAAAATTCAGAGTCATAGAATCCCAGTGGAGGTAATTTTGGAGGTCACCAGCCTTTTCTTTGAAATAACATCATATAGAAAGCTGCATACTGTGACTACTATAAAACTCTCTTTCTGTCAGAGAATTTTTCCTTTGGTCAGATGAGGGTCAAGATATGCAGATATGGGGGGTAGAATACTACCACTACTATTAATAATAATGATTCTATATAGTATTTTAAAGTTTAAAAACCCATTTGCTTGTGCTCTATCATTTGACATTCATCTTTAACATAGAGGTGCTATTATTATCCTTACGTTAGAAAAGAAGAAACTGTAAAAGGTTAAGTGATTGACCCAGGGTCAATGTAGCTAGTAGGTATCTGAGGCAGGATTTTAACTCAGGTCTTCTTGACTCCAGGTCTAACATTCTATCCCAGAAATTGTAGGAGTCTGCCTACAGAACAATAATTTAGTGGGGATAATAGTTCCTCCAAGACCTCTGATTACTAGGATATTAAGCTCTCTATATACAGCAGCCAGGAAGGGGGCATGAATCTGCCCATTTCCCTATCAGGAAAACTTAAACCGCAAAGAAACACAACAAAGCTTGGACCACCACAAGGTTACTGTGTTCACTCAGGACTGGTGTTTCTCTTTGAGAGCAGCACAGTACTATATAAATAGCACTGAACTTAGAAGACCTGGGCTCATATCCTGGCTATGATGTTTATACATTCATTAACAATATGACCTTGGGTAAGTCCCTTCTCCTCCCTGATCCTCAGCTTCCTCTTTAAAATGGGGTTATCTCCACTAAATTCTGCCTTATCAATCAACTTAATGGGAGAGAAAATAAGCACATGCAAAAATATATACAGGGGAGGCTAGGTAGTGCAGTGAATAGAGCACGAAACCTGGAGTTAGGAGGACCCAAGTTCAAATCTGGCCACAGACACTTAAAACTTACTAGCTGTGTAACCTTGGGCAAGTTGCTTAACCCCAATTGCCCTCCAAAAAGCAAAACATATAGATATAGAGATAGAGATAGATATAGCTATATACAGCATAAATGTAAAGGGAATAAATACAACTATATACAAAGTGGATAAATAAAAGAAGTATAGAAGAGAAGGATGGCCTCAAAGGCCATCTACTTCTCCCTCCAAGTTCTACTATCTTCTCTTTCCCCCCAATCATCTTTTATCTATTATGAATATATATATAGATAGATAGATAGATAGATAGATAGGCACACACAAATATATATATATATATATATATATATATATATATATATATATATATATATGTTATCTACAATGGCTAGACCATAAGTTCCTTGAGGGCAGGAACTAGTTTTGATTTTGTCTTTGTCTCCCCAACACCTAGATCAGTGCTTGGAATATTTGTTGTTTGTTTGTTTGTTTTAGTTGTTTCTGACTCTCCATGACCCCATTTGGGGTTTTCTTGGCAAAGATAATGGAGTGGTTTGTCATTTCCTTTTCTAGATCATTATATAAATGAGAAAACTGAGGCAAATAGGGTTGTGACTTGCCAAGGGTCACCCAGCTAGTAAATTTCTGAGGTTAGATTTAAACTCAAGAAATTGATTCTTTCTGACTGGTAATTTATCCACTGTGCCACCAAGCTGACCTGTATACCTGGCATATAGTAGGCACTCGATAATCACTCAATAAAAACCTGAAGAATTGGTTGTTGATCATGGCGGTAATGTAATCTGAGTTCATTAAGACTGTGCACATAGTACACAAAGTCTGTCAAATCCTGCCAGGCTGGAAAGACTTTGAGCATAGATATGGTGACGGGTTTCCATCATATAAGGACCAGAAAAGCTAAATTCAGAGGCTCATTCTCTAGTCTAGAAGCAGAGCAACCATCTTTTCAGCCATAGCAACCCTTGAAGACTATTCCTAAGCTACAAATGGATTGCAATCTGTGTCTCTCAAGCCAGAATGAGACTGACCAAATCATGGCCTTGATATATCAGTGCCTAAGGGGCATTGTTGTTGTTGTTACTGTTGGTCCTATGCTCTTGAAGAGGACCAAGGATATAATGAAAGAGATACCTTGACTTGTGCATGAATTGGACTTAAGTGAGGCAGAGCTGTGCAAAGTCATCAACAAACTAAGGGGGTCAATGATAAACTCTCTACCTCATACAATGTATTTGGAAGAAAGCACTTCATCTAGCTTAAAGGCCTATAGAAATGCGAACCACTCTCATTATTAATATCATAAGTGTCTGTAAGATTACTCTCGAGCCTTAGAGAAAAAGACAGTCCTATAACTGTCATGGGGTCATCAATAGGGAGTGGAAAGGACTGCAAGAGGCCATCTAATCTAACCTTCCAACTCATTTTACAGAATGAAACTGAATTCCAAGTAAGAGACTCAGAATCAGGAAGACCTGAGTTCAAAACAAGCCTCAGATACTTACTGGCTATGTGACTCGGAGCAAATCACTTCATTTCTGTTTACCTCGGTTTCTTCATCTGTAAAACAGAGATAATAAGAGCACCTACCTCCCAGAGGTGTTGTGAAAATAAAATGAGATCATAATTGTGAAATGATTAGCACAGTGCCTGGCACATAGAAAACACTATCAGGGTCACATAAATGGTATACATTCAAGGTGAGATTTGAACCAAAGTGCTCTGATGCCATAGCCAGGATTGGTTTGGATTCCCTCTGCTGATTCCCTCAGACACAAATGCCTTTTGTATAACGCCTATTAAAATCACCAAATCACATAATCTGAAAGTTGGAAGGGACCCAGGAGCCATCTAGTCCAATCCATAAATAAAGGGAATCCTGATGATAGCATACTTAATGAGTGATCATCTAGCCTCTCCTTAAAGAGCACCAAGGAGGGAAAACTCATCCCCCACCTATTAAGGCAGCTCACTGCACTCTTAGATAGCTCTTAGAGTTAGCAAGTTATCCCAAGCTTCAAGGGAAAGTGTGATGATAGATTTCCTATTCATTTGGACCCAAGATAAGGTAGGTCAGAATTTAACTTTGCAACCCATACATGTCTTCCTTTTCACCCTCTGACAATCCATTCAAATAGAGTAAGGATAGTGAGAACCAGGCAGATTACAAAAACAAGACCATTATGTCTGCTTCCATGTTTCTGATGGAAGAAAGTATGTATGCAAAGCAGAATTGTTAAGCTAATAGCCTCTTTGTTGATGGTGGATCAGCAATTACACAGTCAGGTTTAGCCAGGCAAATATCAACCTGTCAAGGATTTGGGATTTCATCATTGTGGGGCATCTCACTGTCTCCACTGACTCAGATGACAATCTTTCCATGACTTAGAGTATTTGAGAATTGCCTGAGGCTAAGAGGTGATGGCCAACTGCACAAAGCTAAGAAGTATGAGAAGAACGTGGAACCTGTGTCTTCATGATCCCTCATCTATTATTCTGTACACTAACCAAACAAACAACAGACTTTGAAACACAAAATATTATGGCCAAGAGTCCAAAACCAGTCTTTCAAAATATAAGTAGACATCCAGTGGAGATAATTGGCATAAGTATAATCACACTATTTTAAACCTAAGAATTTCAGAGATGGAAGGAAGGGGACCTCAGAGGTCATCTAACTCAACCTTTTGCCCCACTAAGAATCCCTTCTAGAGTGCACTTTACAGGTTATTATCTATCCTCTGCTTGAATGTTTGAAGTTATAGAGAGATCACTATTTCATAAGACAGTATCCTTCAAATCATTAGAAAGGTATTGTGATTGTGGGAGAACCAAGATGGCAGATTACAGACAGCAATCCACCTAAAATCTTTCAATAGTTCCCTCCAAGCAACTTCAAAATAATGCCTCAAATAAAATTTTGGAGTGGCAAAGCCAACAAAAGGTCATGATAAAACATTTTGTCTGGCCTAAGAAAACATAAGATGTCTATAGGAGAAGTCTGTGACAGCAGGTGGAGGCCTGCAGAGCACCCACAGGCAGAGGCAACAAAGGGGGAGTAGCTTCAGAACCTCTCAGCCCACATACTGTAAGGGGGTCAAACTACTGGTGAGAAAGAGGTTAGAGGGAACTCTCTGCTAGCACTGGGTATAGCTGTCATTTATCGGCAATTCTATCACCCATACACTCTTTAAAAAACAGAACTGGCCAAATGGAAAAGGAGGTACAGAAGTTCACTAAAGAAAATAATTTATAAAAATTAGAAGTGGGCAAGTGGAAGCTAGTGACTCCATGAGATCAAGAAAAAATAAAGTCAAAAGAATGACAAAAGAGAAGCATGAAATATCCCATCAGAAAAACAACTAACCTGAAAAATAGGTTAAGAAGATAGAGTTTAGGGACGGCTAGGTGGCGCAGTGAGTAAGAGCGCCAGCCTCGGAGTTGGGATGACCCGAGAACAAATTCGGCCTCAGAAAATGAGCACCCACACATAAATAATGACTAGCCGTGTAACCTTGAGCAAGTTACTTAACCCCAATTGCTTTAAAAAAAGAAGATATAGTTTAATAATAATTGGACTACCTAAAAGCCAAGCTTAAATAAAGAGCCTGGATATCATATTTCAAGAAATTATAAAGGAAAACTACCCTGCAAATAGAAATTAAAATAATCCACTGATCACCTCCATAAAGAGATCCCAAAATGAAAACTACCAGGATTATAGCCAAATTCTAGAGCTTCCAGAGAAAATGTTTCAAGCAATCAGAAACAATGTAAATATCATGGAGCTACAGTCAGTATCACATGTGATTTAGCAACTCAAACATTAAAGCAGCAGAGTGTTTGAAATATGATATTCTGGAAGGCAAAGAAGCCAGGATCGCAACCAAGAATAACCTACCAGCAAAACTGAGTATAATCCTTCAGGTGAAAAAAAGGATATTTAATGAAATAGAGGACTTTCAAGCACTCCTGCTGAAAAGACCAGAGCTGAATAGAAAATATGACATTCAAACACAAGATTCAAGAGAAGCATAATAAGGTAAACATGAAAGAGTAATCATAAGGAACTCAATAAAGTTAAACTGTATACATTCTCTCATATGGGAAGATGAAACATATAAGAACTTTATCATTATTAGGGCAGCTAAAAGGAGTACATAAACAGAGAATATAGTGTGAGACAGTTATGTTGGAATGATCTACAAAAAAATGGAGAGATAAGAAAGAAGAAGGCACTTAGAGAAGGAGGAAGAGAAATGTACACAGGGAAAGTTTTTCTTACATAACAGAGCTTTCACAACGAAGAGCTTTTACAGTGGAGGGGGGAAAGTGGGGTAGCAGTCAGTGCTTGAACTTCACTCTTATCAGAATTGGTTCAAAAAGGGAAGAGAGTGTGTGTGTGTGTGTGTGTGTGTGTGTGTGTGTGTGTGTGTGTGTGTGTGTGTAGAAATCTAACTTAGTCAATAGGGAAATAAGAGCGGAAGTAATTAGGAGAAAGGAGGGTAGGGATGATAAATGGGAGAGTGGATTAAGGCAAGGCAGTGAAGCAAAATAGACTTTTTGGGGGGAAATAGGATAACAAGAAAGAAGAAAATGAGATGGAGGGAAATATATAGTTAGTAATAATAACTGTGGATGTGAATGGGATGAGATCTCCCATAAAACAGAAGCAGATAGCAGAATGGATTAGAAACCAAAATGCAGGGGCGGCTAGGTGGCACAGTGAGTAGAGCGTCGGCCCTGGAGTCAGAAGGACCTGAGTTCGGATCCGGCCTCAGACACTTAACGCACACACAAACAAAAACCTAGCCATGTGACCTTGGGCAAATTACTTAACCCCAATTGCCCTCCAAAAAAAAAGAAAAAAAACCAAAATGCAACAATATATTGTTTACAAGACACTCACTTGAAACAGAAAGACACACAGAGTTAAAATAAAGGGCTGGAGCAGCATCTAATATGCTTCTGCTAAAGTAAAAGTGGTAAGGGTAACAATCATGCTCTCAGACAATGAAAAAATAAAAATAGACCTAATTAAAAGAGATAATCAGAGAAGCTGCATTTTCTTAAAAAGTACCACAGAATAAATAAAGTAATATAAAAAATTTATAGCAAGATTCTCTGATAAAGCCCCTCACTTCTCAAATATACCCAGTATATAACTAAGTCAAATTTATAAAAAATAATAAGAGCCATTCTACAATTGATAAATGGTCAAAGAATATTAATAGGTACTTTCCATAAGAAGAAATCAAAGCTATCTATACTCATATGAAAAAATGCTCTAAATGACTATTAATTAAAGAAATACAAATTAAAACAACTCTGAGGTACCACCTCACACCTATAAGAAATAACAAATGTTGGAGGGCATGGGGGAAAAATAGCTACCCTAATGAACTATTGGTGGATTAGTGAAGTGGTCCAACCATTCTGAAGAATGGTTTGGAACTGTGCCTGAAGGGCTATAAATTGTGCATACCCTTTGACCCAGAAATTTCACTACTAGGTCTGTATACTAAAAAGATCAAAGGAAAAGGAAAAAGATGCTATGTATAAAAAAATCATAATAGTTCTTTTTGTGATGGCAAAGAATTAGACATCAAGGGGATGCACATCAATTGTGGAATGGCTGAACAAGTTGTGGAATATGATTGTGATAGAACACTATTGTACTATAAGAAATAACAAGGAGGGGTTCAGAAAAACATGGCAAGACCTATGTGAACTGATGCAAAACAAAGTGAGAAGAACCAGGAGACCATTGTGCCCAGTAACAGAAATGTTATAATGATGATCAACCATGAAAGACTTAATTACTCTGATCAATACAATGATCCAAGACAATTCTAAAGGATTCATGGTGAAAAAATATTATCTACCTCCAGAGAGAGAACTGATGAACTCTGAATGCAAATTGAAGTCTAATTTTCTCTTTATTTTTCTTGCTTTTTTGAAACATGGTTAATATGGAAATATTTTTCATGATTTCACATGTATAATTGATATCATATTGCTTGCCTTCTCAGTGGGTGGAGTGGAGGAAGAGTGGGAGGGAGAGAGTTTGGAGCTCAAGATTTAAAAAGAAAAGAATGATTAAAATAAATAATAGGATTTGTTTAAAAGGAAAGAAAGTTATATTACACCAAAATCTGATTCCATGTAATCCCTCATTCCTTCCTCCCTTTCAGGTCCCTTCTGGAACCACACAGAGGGAATGAGTTCCCTCTTCTACATGGTAGCCCAGGCATTTAAAGATAGTGCATCCTCCCCCTCCTTCCCCACCCTAGTCTTTATTAGCTGAATGAAACATTTCTTTTTCCTCCCATAGCTTGATTTCCAGACCCCTTGCCACCCTGATTACCCTCCTCTGAACATGCTGACATCTCCAATGATCCTATTAAAATGTGGTGCTCAAATCTGGACATGATATTCCAGATAGAATAAGACACAGGCAGAGCACAGCAGGATTATCACTCTCTTTCTTCTTGGCACTAGTCTTTTATTAATGCAACCTGGGAATGCATGAGTTTTCTTAGCAACCAGGTCACAGCGTTGGCTTTCCTCTAGCTTATACTGCACTAAAATCCACAGGTATTACCTGTTCCCTAAAGTCCCCTCTAGATATTTATCCCATTACTATTTTCTTCACATGCATTGCTCCATCCTTGCCTTCCCCATGCCATACAGTTGAGCTTGTGTGTGTGTGTGTGTGTGTGTGTGTGTGTGTGTTCTTTTCACTCCTATGCAACAGGCTTACATTTACAGATAGAGAGGTCATAAGTCTGTAAGCTAACATTGCTCTTGAGGGCTTATGACTAAAGTTGGATAATTTCACATCTCATATCTAGGCCAGAAGCCAAAAGAGGAGAGTGGGTTGGGTTCTTGTGGGTTCTTTCTACACCATAATTCTGGCACACATGGGCCCCAAGGGCAACATTAGTCAAGAATTCTGTAAAAGCATAGGGTGGTACATTTGGCAGTGGCAAGATGGCAGATAGAAATCAGGAGCCTTACCTCCCTCAGTTCCCACCTCCATCTCAGATCTCTTCCTGTAGCTCTCCTGCTGTGTGATCAGTCCCCAAAGCCTGAGGGTAATGCTGGCTTCAGTCCCATGGGGTGGATTGTAGCCCAGCATGGTGGGATTTTCAAGTGTGATGATTCAAAGAGCCAGAGGAACCCAGCAGGCTTCAGCAAGTCCCAGCTGGAGTTTACAGCCTTGGCACTTAAAAGAAAAGAAAAAAAAATCTGATTCATAAACAGAATAAATTGGGCAGTCATGCCAATAAGAGAGAATCAATATAAAGCCCTAGTATGTCATTTGGGTCAGTCCCCTTCCTGCATTTTTAAAAGTCAGTCTGAAAACTTACCACTTGAAGCCAAAACAGGATTGGAGGAGATTTTGATAGAAATTCAATAGTAAGACCAGTCTTATTCAAAGACAGAATAAACCTATATGGTGAGATTAATTGACAATGGAAAGACTCCAAAACCCCAAAATCTATCCCAACCAGCTTATTACAGATCCTGAAAGTTCACGATAAGAGATGCATTCATTTGGATAGGGAAAGTTTTGGGGTCTCACAGAGTCTCCTTTGAGGATTCAAATGTCCCTGAGAGGGAGAATACCTTAACTTGTTGTGTGATTGGCATCAAAGTGGGGATTAGCTGAGAGATATCTAAGAGCAGAATCTGATAGGAATGAAATGGGAAATGCTGTGTCAGGAAAGAATCCTGTACTTCACAAGAGGATGGAGAGATTTTTAGAAGTGATATGGGGTACCAAAGACAAATTCCTAACTTTTTTCCAGGACCAACCTTGTTCTTGACCCCAAAGCATGGCACAAACCATTCCAACTTTTAACAGCCGTGAGCAAGCCTGACTTCTATTGCTAACTGGGAGCCTCCTGAAACACCAGAGGGGTCACCAAAGGCCCACAGTTGGGAAAAGAAAATAATAGGCTAGTGAATGATACATAAATAGAGTGCTAAAGCCAGCTTAATCACACAGTCAGATACATGACCAAAAGGACACAAAATTCTCCCTCTTCCATAGCAATTCTATGCCTTTTGCTATATGTTGGTGCTTCCACCAACTGGGTAACTATGAAACCCTGTCTTTTTCAGAGTCTCAGCACACATCAGATGACTCTTGTTGTCTGTCCATATCCAGCAGGGAGTCTAATAACAGGAAAGAAATCAGTTAGTTTCTTCCTTCATGCTCATAATATGGACCTGATTGCTTGTACAACACTTTGCTTTCAGCCCAGTTTTAAGTCCTGGCTACAGATATTGGCCTGCTTACCTGGGCTTTGTTTCTTGTCTGTCCTATTATATTTGGTTTACATCTGCTGCCACTGACCTTGACCTGTGTGCTCAGAAATTATTTACTGCCTGCCCTCTCCTTCAGTCATGGAATACTTGACTTGATTCAGAATATGGCCTTACTAGATAGGTTACTGAAATATCCTTTCCTAAACCTTCCTGGCTTCTTGGTCTTGAATGTATAACTTCAGGATCCTCAATAAGAAGATTCTTGGTCCTCCTGCTGTTGGCCTACCTAATATAATAATTACTCATGATCTGGTTACATACCCCTATTGTATACTGTATGTCTTTTGATTATTGATAACCTTCTAGCATTTCTGGGGCATGTGATAGAAACATTTAGGGGGGTAGTTTTTGTAGTTAATAAAATTTTGAGATTCATCTATCAGTCTTTAGATCATCCAAGCAATTACTTGTAATGTGGGTTAACTGTTCGGATTTTAGAACAATAGGGAATTTACAGATCATAAAATTCAATCTTCTCATTTAACAGATAAGAAATCTGAGGCCTGAAGGGGTGGAGTCAAGATGGCGGAGTAGAAACAGCACTTCCAAGGTGCTCTGGCCCACAGTACCTCAAATTTATGTAAAAGGAGACTCTGAACAAACTCTGGAGCTACAGAACCCACAGAATGACACAGAGATGCTAACCTCCTGCTGAGGCAGCCCAGCAGGGAGTGGCTAGCAAAGTGCTCTGGGAGCTGAGCCCAGGACCACATGAGTTGTGAGTCAGAGGTTTTAGCCCCAGGGTGGCCTAACCAGCAGCCGGCTGAAAGGGGTCCAGAACACCAGCAGTTGTGGCATTTCCAGAATTACCAACACATAGATGCCAAGGACAAAGTGAGAGGTCAGTACAGTATGGACTTTGGGACCTACTAGGTGGGAGAGTGTGTCGACCTCTTTCTCTGGGGGCGAGAAGCCACTGAGATGCTGAGCAGCTTGCGCCACATTGCAGCTTCAGCTCCTGGCCTGTGGACTGTAGGGGGATCCAGCAATCAGTCTGGGGGGTAATCTTTCTTGCTTTAAACTTCTTGGATCTGGATTGCAGTCTGGGGTGGAGGTCTTGGGGTATGTGTCCAGCTTGCCAGAGTGTGTGGGAGCTTCAGGGAGGGCACCCAACTAATACCTCCTGCAGCTGAGAAAACCCCACTGTTTGAGACAGAGGCTCCCCTGGCTGGTGGCAGAGTCCTACTGTGGCAACAAGCCCAAAAGTCAAGTAATTGAGTGGCAACATGCCTAGGAAAAGGAAACAAAATAAACAGGAAAATTCAACATTAGACTCTTATTTAGGGGGCAAAGAGGACCAATGCATGGAATGGGAGGAGGACTGGGAGGTCAGAACTCCTGCACCAAAAGCCCCAAATGAAAATAAGAGCTGGTTACAGTCCATAGAGGACCTTAAGAAGCAGATAAGAGAAGTGGGGGAAAATTGGGAAGAGAAATGAGAAGTCTGCAAGAAAATTATGAAATGAGAGCCAACAGACTGACTGAGGAAAATAACACCTTAAAAATGGATTAACTCAAATGGCAAAAAAAGGCTCAAAAAGGCAATGAGGAGAAGAATGCCTTAAAAAGATGAATTTGCCAGATGGAAAAAGAATCTCAAAAGCTCACTGAGGAGAATTATTCCTTCAGAATTAGACTGGAGCAAATAGAAGCTAGTGACTTTATGAGAAATCAAGATGCTGTTAAACAGATCCAAACAAATGAAAGAGTAGAAGGCAATGTGAAATATCTCATGGGAAAAGCCACTGACCTGGAAAATAGATCCAGGAGAGAGAATTTAAAAATTATTGGACCACCTGAAAACCATGATCAAAGAAAGAACCTAGGAATCACCCTTCAAGAAATTCTCACTCTTTTGCTGCCTGCTTGTCACCATCATGGGTTGTATGCACACTCCCGGGAAGGGCTTGTCCCAGTCGGCTCCGCCGTACCACCACAGGGTGTCCATGTGGCTGAAGCTCACCTCGGATGATATGAAGGAGAAGATTTACAAGCTGGCCAAGAAGGGCCTGACACCCTCCCAGATCCGTGTGATCCTGAGGGATTCTTATAGCGTGGCACAAGTGTGCTTTGTAACCGGCAACAAAATTTTGAGAATTCTAAAGTCCAAGGGACTTGCCCCGGATCTGCCTGAAGATCTTTGTCACTTGATCAAGAAAGCTGTTGCTGTTTGAAAGCATCTCGAGAGAAACAGAAAGGATAAGAACTCTGAATTCCGTCTGATTCTGAATGAGAGCTGAATTCACAGGCTGGCTCGCTACTACAAGACCAAGAGAGTGCTCCCACCTAATTGGAAATATGAATCATCCACAGCCTCTGCCCTGGTTGCATAAATTTTGGTTTATGTACTCAAGTAATAAAGTCACATCTAACTGAAAAAAGAAAAGAAATTCTCAAGGAAAATTGCCCTGATGTTTTAGAACCAGAGGGCAAAATAGAGGTTGAAAGAATCCACCTACCACCTCCTAAAAAAGATCCCAAAAAGAAAGCTCCTAGGAATATTATAGCCAGGTGCCAGAATTCCCAGATCAAGGAGAAAATATTACAAGCAGCCAGGAAGAAACAATTTCAATACTGTGGAAACACAATCAGGATAGCACAGGAACTGGCAGCTTTTATACTGAGGGATTGAAGGGCTTGGAATATGATATTCCACAGGGCAAAGGAGCTGGGATTAAAACCAAGAATCACCTACCCAGCAAAACTAAGTATCATATTTCAGGGGAAATTATGGTCATTCAGTGGAAGAGAGGACTTTCAAGCATTCTTGAGGAAAAAACCAGAGTTGAATAGAAAATTTGACATTCAGACACAAGAAGCAAGAGATGCTTCAGAAAGTAAACAGGGGAAAGAAATCAAAGGAACTTATCAAAGTTGAACTATTTATATTCCTACATGGAAAAACAATAACTGTAACTGATGAAACTTTTCTCAGTGTGAAAATAGTTGAAGAAGGGTATATGGGCATATGAATACATATGTGAATGTGTGTATATATGTTTACAAGTATACATAGATAGAGGTCGAATTTAATAGGAAGGGATGATACTTAAAAGGTGAAATTAAGAGGTGAGAGAGGAATATAACAAGAGGAGATGGGGAGAGACAGAATAGAGTAAATTATCTTATATAGAAGAGGTAAGGGAAAATGGCTACAAGGGAGGGGAAGAACAGGAAGGCAAAAAGGCAAAACCTTATTCTCATCGAATTTGGCTCAGGGAGAGAATTACATACATACTAAATAGGATATCTCACCCTACAGGAGAGTAGGGGGAACAGGGATGAGAGGGAGGATGATGGAAGGGAGGGTGGGAAGGAAGGGTGGGGAGGGAAGTTGGAAGCACCCACTTGTGAAAAGGGACAGGATCAAAGTAGGGAATAGACCAAGTGGGAGGTGGGATAGGAGGGAGGGAAATATAGTCAGTCTTTTACAAAATACTATGGTAATGTTTTGCATAGCTATATATGTACAACATATACTGAATTGCTTGTCTTCCCAGTAAGAGTGGGTGACAAAGGAGGAAGGGAATGAATCTGGAATTCAAAGTTTTAAAATCAAATGTTTAAAAATATATAAATGCTATTATTAATACTACCTTACATATAATTGGGTAATAAGACATACAGGCATTGGGGCACAGAGATTCACCTTGCCCTACTGGAAAAGTTGAAGGGGATATGGGAGAAGATATGGAAGAGAGGAAATGGGATGAGGGGATATCCTGTGGGACTGCTATTCTGGGGTGGTTGGTAGGGGAAAAATTTGGAAAAAATTGTAACTCAAAATCTGGCAAAAATTAACGATTTAAACCAGAAGTTAATAAAGCATTTGGAAAAAAAGAAATCTGAGGCCCAAATAAGGCAATATCTCTAAAATCATAGAACTTAAGAACTGTGAGTGACCTTAGAGATGATCTAATCCAACTCCCTCATTTTACAAAAGAGAAAATTGAAAACCAAAGTGGGGAAGTGCTTTGTCACATGGCTACTAAGTAACAGAGGTGACACTAGAATGAAAGTAATGAGTCCTCATTTTTACTGTTTTATGTTGATTTCTCATTCCATAATAATGTTCAGTTTAGGGTCTATGAGCTACATGATGGGAACACAATGTCAGTCCAGTATCTGCACAGCACTGGGTTTACTCATTGGGAGTAAAATGTCCTGTATGGTCATACAGAATTATCTAAGTTTTAGTTTAAGTTATGATCATATGGCTAGCTCTGTCCCTAGGTGATAGTGTTATTTACTCATTTCAACCATGTCTGACACTTAATGACTACATTTGGGGTTTTCCTTGCAACAGCACTACAGTGGTTTGCCATTCCTTCTCCAGCTCATTTTCCAGAGGGGGAAATTGAGGCAACAGGGTTAAGTAACTTACCCAGGGTCACCCAGCTGGTAAGTGTCTGAGGCCAGATTTGAACTCAAGAAGATGAGTCTTCCTAATTCCAAGCCCAGTGTTTTATCCACTGTATTACCTAGCTGCTCTAGGTGTAGTGTGTGTGTGTGTGTGTGTGTGTGTGTGTAGTTCAGAGTAGAGACAAAAATCTGGGTAACTTACCGAAGACTATATAGATATAAGAAGTTGGGCATGATATACTTTTGTTGTTTATTATTCATTTTCAAAGAGGACCAATGACTCTAAGAAGCTGAAGCATGTTCAGCAGCCACACCCCAATAAAACAGTGTTGGCAGACAATTTACCCTAAAGTAGTCCTGAAAAACCCAGTCTGGTATCAGGACCATGGACAGCTCAAAGGGATTCGGATGCTCCCTAGCCAGTTTGAAAGCGATTGGTTTACTTATATGGAGACACTCTGGAACTACCCAGATAGCTTCAAACTCCAAGACAAGTACACTCAGTTTTAAGATGCTGAATGTTACTTTGAACTTAGCTCCCCAAAGTTCAGTTGTCTATCTTCCTCTGCCCAGGACTCCTTGCTGTATATGGCTAATGTAGAAACAACAGAACTATAGAATCGGAAGCAATGCCGGAGTCTGCCTAGTTCACGTCATACTTGATCAAAATCCACATTATAACACACTTTGCAAGTGGTCATCTAACTAATGCTTGAAGACTTCCAGTGACAGTGGAACTTTTTATTTATCAGGCAGTGCATTCTATTTTTAGCAGTTCTAATCATTAGGAAGTTTTCTTTACACTGAACTGAAGTTTGTCTCTGAAATTTTCACCCATTGCTTCTGGTACTATCCTCTCAGAATAAATAGGAAAAAATGTAATCTCTATTCCATGCGACAGTCCTTCAAATACTTGGAGACAGAACTCATGCCCCTATCTGAGGCATCTCTTTTCCAAGCTAAACACCTCTAGTTCTTTCCACTGATAATCATATGAAATGATCTTTAGACCTTTGACCATCTGCTGGTCTGCCTCCTCTAGACAGTCTCCAGTCTATGAGTGACTTTTCTAAAATGCAATCCTCAAACCAGAACATAATAGATGCTGTCTGATTAGAGAGTACAGCAAGATTGTCACCTCCTTCTTTCTGGCCAATGTGCCTTTTGTCATGAAGTCTAAGGCTGCATTAGCCATTTTAACTGTCACACCACACAACTGAATCATAATGAGTCCACCAAAATCCCAGATCTTTTTCAGGCAAATTGCTATCTATCCAAATATCTCTGATCTTATTGTTTTGGGTCTACCCTGAGGTCATTTAAGACCCCTCTTGTTGTGGTGAGGGTAACTTTCTCAAATTCCCAGGTTCCCCTTTACCAGAGTCTGCCTTCTCCAAGGTCTTTCCCCTCCATGGCACTGGGGGAAGTGTGGTATGCTGGAAAGAGCACTGTTGTAGAACCCAAGAAAATAGATTTTTTGTTCTTATTCTCCCCAGTGTAATTCACTCTTGGAAAAAGTCTTGGATTGGAGATAGAAAACCTGGGTTCAGATTATGGCTTAGTCACTTACTAATTGTGTGCCTTTAGAATAGTCCCTTTAGCTCTCTGGACTTCAATTACCTTATCTGTAAAACAGCAATAAAGTTGCCTCCACCACTCTAGCAATCAGCTTTTGTTGATTGTCAATCCACCCTAAAGGGAAGCTAACTTCACCGGAAAGGCAGAACTCAGCCATGGGAGGCGGCATTGGGAGCCTGGGATTTGCTATCCTCTATCCTTCTCATTTCCTCTCTTGATGCCAACCTTCAGCCCCCAAGCACTCGCATGTCTAACCTGGGGGAAAAAACAGACACCTGCTTCCAAGTATCATTGGAAAAAATTCTAGTCAGGGAAGTGGAGGGTTTGGAGATAGAGTTTTAAAGGTTGGGGTAGTTTCTGGTGGGACAGTATTGGTGATTTTTAAAATTACAAAGGGATCAACAGAAGGGGCAGCACAGGTCAATTGTTAGTAGAGAAGGTTCTGAATGGACAATGTTCAACTTGGGCCTAGGAAAAATATGTGTTTGCCTACCTATTATGATAGAAACCTCATCCCTTAGTTCCCTCCTCACATGTTGCCTACATAAAATCCCTTTCCTGGGGATAAAGTCTTCATTCCACAGTGGCAGTCCTGGGACAAGGAACCCAGAGAGCAACATTCATGCTGAGGGGGCAAAGGACTGGTAACAGTCCTTTTCCTGAAAGCAGATATGGAAGGTGGAGGATGGGGATGAGAGCAGGGCTCAACCTTAGAGTTGGAAGCACAGGAATGGGGAGGTGAGACAAAGCAAATGGGGAAGAGGGTCAAAGAAAAAAGAAACTGGGGACCCTGGCGCTAAATTTAACCAATTCTTTAGCTTTGTTCATCTATGCTGGTGAGTGAGCAATGGCATCCTCAGAAGTGCTCTCCAAATATAATCTGTACTTTAAGAAAATAATTTTATTAATACACAGATGTCATCTGGCCATGACAATCCGCTGCTCAAAAAATTTCAGTGGGTCCCTTTTGCCTTCAGGAGAAAATACAAACTCAGTAGTCTGGTATTTAGGACCCTTTACCATCTGACTTTAGTCTGCTTTTCCTGTTCTTATTCCATCTTGGGATCCTTTGTGTACTCTGTGTTCCACTCAGAATGGGTTTGCTCTTCTGAGATGGTATACTGTCCTCTACTACCCCTGTGCATTCATTTAAATCATCCTCTATGCTCAGAATGGACTGACACCCTCTCTCTCTCTCTCTCTCTCTCTCTCTCTCTCTCTCTCTCTCTCTCTCTCTCTCTCTCTTCCTCCTCCTCCTCCTCCTCCTCCTCCAACTTCTTTCTGGCATTTTGTCTGGATTTCTCCTTTGTCTCCATCGCACATTCCAAGACCACAGAACCCTAGGTGTATAGCTAGAGGTGACCTCAAAGGTCACCTAGTCTAACCCCCTTGCTTTACAGAAGAGGAAACTGAGACCCTGAGAAGTCAGGTGGTTTGTCCTCTCAGTGTCAGAATCAAGAGTTGAACTCAAGTCCTCTGACTACAAATTCAAGGTTTTTCTCCTCTACATTTTTTACATATTGTAGTTCCACTCTCTCTCTGCCTGTTAGATTAAAATCTCCATAAAGTTAGAAACTACAGCATTTTTCACCTTTGTATCCTCAATGCTGAGTGAGTCAGTCAATAAACATTTATTAAGCACCTACTATTTATCAGGCACTGTGTTGAGCACTATGAATTAAAATAGCTAGTCCCTGCCCTCCAGGGTCTCACAATCTAATAGGGAGACAACATGCGAACAAATATGTACCAACAAGATATATACAGGATAAATAGGTAGAAAGGGGGTGTTAGCTGGGATTTGAAAGAAGCCAGAGAAGGCAGGAAGTAGAGCTGAGGAGTGAGAGCATTCCAGGCATGGAGGAGGATAGCCAACCAGAGAAAGTGCCCAGACACCAGGGACGGAGTGCCTAGCTCAGGGAACAGCAAGGAGGTCAGTGTCACTAGCGTAAGTAGACTGGAAAGGTAGGTGGGGGCCAGGTTATAAAAGGCTTCACCTGGGGCAGCTAGGTGGTACAGTGAATAAAGAACCAATCCTGGAGTCAGGAGGACCTGAGTTTAAATCTGACCTTAGACACTTAACAAAAAACTAGCCATTTGACCTTGGGCAAGTCACTTAACCCCAATTGCCCTCCAAAAAGCAAAAAAATAAAATAAAATAAAGGGCTTCACCAAATAGATGGCTTTGTATTTGATTCTAGAGATGATAGGGAACCATTGGAGTTTATTGAAGGGAAGGTGAGACATAGTTGGACTTGAACTTTAGGAATACTTTGGCAACTGAATAGGTAAGTACAAGGAATTATACATAGCAATTGCTTGGTAAGTATTTGCTGAGCTGGACTTGTTGAGAAACTTCGAATCAGGTGGGTAAATGTTTTCTAAAGCATCTTTTTGGCCCCTCTTCACAACCTTCCCAAATCTAGTAAGACCTCATTACTATGGGCCCCTGGATTTGAATTTGTGTTCATTCCTCTCACACAAGCTGACCTTTCTCAGCAAACACTTTCTTCGTGAAGAGCATAAATTCTCAATGCAAACAAAGATGGGTAGCCAGAGTATATTTAAAATGCTTAAGAGGACACATTCCTTTTAGTATCTTAGAAAAATGCCCTTAGTGACTACCAACTTTGATAGACTGGACTCTTCTCAGCAATGCAGGGTTATAAGTCAACCCCAAAAGACTCAGGATGGAGAGAGATGTCTACATTCAGAGAAAGAAATAGAAAGAACTGAGTTTGAATCCAGATTGAAGCAAACTACCTGCTCTTTTTTTTCTTGTTTGGTTTTGTTTCCTCTTTCCCATTGTTCATTCCATCTGATACAGTCCTTCTTTATAACCTGACTAATGTGAAAGTATTTGCAGATCCTATAATTGATTGTATGCTGCCATGGCGGGGAGAGGAGGGAGGGAGAGAAAATTCGAAATTCAAGGAATTGTGGAACTGAATCTTGTAAACTAAAAGTAAACAAACAAATTAATAAAGACCAAAAAAAAAAAGAAATATGCACTTAGAAGTGAATAATGAATGTACTGATTTGAAATATAATAATTGTTGTTGTTGTTTTTGTAATTGACATTTATATAGTGATTTTCTGCTTATAAGAACTTTATGGACATGATCTCTTTTGAATTTTAAAACAATCACATCAGGCAGGTACTCCAGGTATTGATTCACCCATTTTAAAGAAGAGGGAGCTGAGGGTGAGGAAAGTGAAATGCGTTCTCTGCCCATGGCCACATGGCTAGTAAAGGAAGGAACTAAACACAAGTCTTCCTGACTGCAAGACCAGTACTCTATCCTATATCACACATGCCTCATGGGAGCATTTACCTCCCATGTACTCAGGGAATGTCAGAGCTCAGATAGCAATCCTTCCACTCCTACCTGTGCCCTTATTTTACCAATGAGGAAAGTGAAGTTGAGAGGGACTTTAGCTTGCCCAAGATCACTCAAATAATGAGTAGCCGAAAACAAGTCTGGGACTTAGAGATGTGCTTAGTGAATCTTGGACCAAGAGAACAGGTTGACCTTCCTGGTATTTGTACTTCCAGTGCTTGGCATATATAGTAAATGTTTAATAAATGCTTCCTGATGAATTATTTATCAAATATTTGCATTAATGCAGTGGTACAATAGTACAGATTCCCTGCCATGGTGGAAACTTTCTATTTGGCTTTTTAATACTCTGAGTGATTTTTATAAAACAACAACTTTTCAATGAAAAGCAGTGGACTCAATTTCTAATTATGTTATGGCCCAGTCTATGATTAAATTGTAATAAGAACAATTCCTCACAGTAATTTACAAGGAGTTTCAATGTTTACAAGGTGTTTTCTCATGTATTATCTCCTTTGAGCCTCACAACACATTGGCCTGTGAGGAGTCAGGATGAAGTTTGCTCACTTTACAGATGAGTAAACTGTGGCCCATAAGCTTAGGGGATTTCCCTAAGATCACAGGGCTAATAAGTGAATGTCCTGGAAGGGTAATGTTTGGAAGAAAGATCAGGTGATGAACTATTGGAACATTACTGCTCTGGATATGGTGTCCAAGGCCAATGAGGGTTTTCAAATGAAAGCTAGTTCCATGGTGGTAATATTAGAATAATTCCTAACTTTGGGTTCTACACTTAATTACCACGAGAACTTAATAACTTAATTCACTAGATATTTACATGAAAGGGAAGGTAAAATAGTTGTTCAACAACAGGTAAAAAGGTAGTACCTAATTTAGAGGGGACTGTGAAATACGGTAATTAGTATTGCCTATATGATCACATGCACAGTCTCCCCAAAGGCCAGGTCTGACCTACTAAAGTCAATGGCTGTCTTTATCACACTAGAAATCTTGAAGCAGTTTTATTACTGACATAACAGTAAAGGGGAATTTACTTGGGGACAAAGAAAGAAAACTGGACTTAGAGGCAGGAAATCTGTTCAACCCCAGCTCAGTCACTGCCTTGCTAGTTGACACTTCAGCAAATCATTTCCATTCTATGGGTCCCAGTTTCCTGCTCTTTAAAATGAGGAAATTAAGCTAAGTGATCCCTAAATTCTCTCCCATGCCCAACATTCTTTTTTTTTTTCTACAGTTGTAGGTACATAGGTTTTCGAGCTGATGAGAAAATTAGAGATCACATAATCCAAGAGTTCTTAACTTTGCTGATGTGGTTGACCCCTTGGGAAGTCTAGGAAAGTCTTTGGATCCCTTCTCAGAATAATATTTTTAAATGAATAAAAACAAAATATGCAGGATTATAAAGGAAACAAAGTAGTTTGGAATACCATTATCCAAATATTTTTAAAACAGGTTAAAAATCTTAGATCTAGTCCAACCTCCTACCCCTACAAAGACAAAACAGAAAGCAATCCTTTGCCTCAAGAAACGTATATGCTACTTGAGAGCCTAAAAAATTCAAAGGAAGATAACACACAGGGCAACAAGGCAATAAGGAAACAATAAATCTGAACCTCACAAAGGGTTCAGACCCATTACAGCTAAGCCAGTCTCTTTCTCCCCATTATCAGTCACTGTATAATCTAACCCAGGTCTGATTCCCCATACTACTTTATAATGCTCTTTCTAATTCACCCTGAATTTTTATCCAGGAGTCAGAACCCTCCAGGCTTGTCTACAACTCTGGACTTTGGGCCAGGTTGACATCAAAAGCCCTTCTCAGCAGTTTGTCCTCATCCTTATAGCAACTGGACTTCAAAGCATCCTTGCGGGTTCCCACAGCTGCAGGCTACCAGTACTTCAGCTAAAGGAATGGCCTCACCCCAAAAATGCTGCAGAGGGGAAGAGAATCCCCCTCCACCACGAGACAGCCTGGGGGATTAAATAAACCATGATGTAAGCTATGTGATTTTGCTTCCCCTCAACTCTCCACTTCCCCTCTCCCCATTAAAATGCAGTAGACTCATGCAGAGCCCTGGGGAAGATGAACTTTTATTAGAAGTTTTTGAGTGGCAAAGGAAATGTATCTTCTTTAGACATCTCAGGCTGAACAGATGCGGTCAGTCAATGCAAAGTTTAATATAAAAAGGGGTGGAACTCTATGTAAATATTCAGAGTTCTTAAGCTATATAACACTAACTGAACTGTCCTTGGTGTTCATAGAAACGAGATGCCTGTATCCAAGGCAAAGTGAAAAGAGGGATCGAGACACCTGGGTTTACCATAATACGGTGGCAGGAGCACTGGATTTGTACCCAGAGGATTCAAATGCTATTTGGAGTCAGAGCTCAAATGGCTTCAGGTGATGACTCCATCACTTTCCCTCTCTAGGCTTCAATTTCCTCACCTGTGACTATGAATGGGGTCAAGCTAGAATAATCTCTAAAGTTCAGAGCTCAGGATGGTATAGTGGAAATAATACTGGCTCTGCAGTCAAAAGATCTGGGTTCCAATCCTACTTCTGAGGCTTTCTATCTGTGTATCCTTGGTCAAATTACTTAATACCCATGTCTTTTTATCCTCTGTGATTCTGGTCCAGGCCTTTCCATAAGTTTTCTCTTACATAAGATGAATCAGTTGGTTCATATGCCTTCTGAGATTCCTTCTAACTAGATCATAGGAGTATAGATCTAATAATAACATATAAATTATAATATATAAATAGCATTTAAATGACCAATACTTTAAAGTTTGCAAATGTTGATCCTCACAATAAACCTGTGACACAGGTGTCTTTATTATCCCCATATTATAGATAAGGAATCACACAGTTAGGAAGTATATGAGGCACAATTTGAACTCAGGTCTTCCTGATTTCCAGCTCCCACACTGCACTATCTAGCTGCCTTTAGTTATAAAGGACCTCAAAAGCCATTTACTCCAACACTTTCATGTTACAGATGAGAAACCAAACAAGTTAAGTAACTTGCCCATGCTCACCAGGCTCTCTTGATCTCCTCCCATAGAATGGAGATTTGCTTACCCAGCCTTATAACACTTTATGCTCCTATATCAGATGGGAAAGAAAGCCTCTCTTCTCATTGGAAGGAGGAGCTGATCCAAGAAGCTAAGCCTTCTACTTTAAAAACCAATTAGATTTTTCCTCAGAATTCTGAAGGTTAGAAAAGTATGTGTGCATTAAACAGGAACTTCTTTATGCTTTCATAAAGAGTCACAAGAAAGATGGTATGAGGAAGACAATCTGGTAGCCGTTATGGAAGAAGCAGATATCTGGCAAGGGGTGAAGAGTAGGATCTGTGTGAATGTAGGATCTGCAGGACCATGGTGGTAGAATGGGAGGTAGGACTGAGGAGGAGACTTGAGGGCAAAGGGACTGCAAACCTAATAAAGGAGGCAACTGATGTTGAACTGGCTCTAGAACCCACTATTATCACACAAAAGATAGGATTCTGTTTAATTGATACTGTCTGTTGTCCAAAGACGATGTGACTAAAGCCTTGGGAGCAAGGAACGGGATGCATCAAAAGGTGGACTAGGAGAACCCAGGCAAAGACTGGGAACAAGATGGAGGATTCTAGAAGGCCAGATTCAGCAAATATTGTACTTGGAAGCCAGAGGGTGAGATGGAACAGTGAGTTGAAGATAGGCAAGTAGAGAAAGCAGCAGAAATAGTGTCCTGGAGACAGAAGAACCTTGCTTGGACAGGAAACCTCTTATGTACTTTCTTCACGAACAAGAAATAGTGTCTAGGTTCCTGGAGCAGAGAAGAGAGGCCCCTAGGGTCATAAATAACCATCTATATCTAGTGGTATTGCTCCTTCCCTCATATTCTTACTCAAAGTTTTATCCCTTTCTGACCAACACTTCACAGAAAGGTCCTGGATGTGTGGTCTAATAGTGTTCTCTAGCTGTGCAATGATTTGTGTATTGATTGGAATTGAATGGGGTTTGCATAAAACACCATAGGAGGGGTATGCTGCTACCTCTTAAGTTACAAAATAACAGGCCCACTCCAGGAGTTTTGGTGATATTAGCAGCCCACTGAGTTTCCCAGATGTCTTGAAGCCAATTCCTACACCATCCTCAATGTCCTTCCCTGAGCCATCTAGCACAAGTCCAAGTAAAATAGATTGTCTTTGCCTGCATCCCAGTGGGGAGTTGACAAGAAACAGCTGGCACCTGAGTTAAATGAGGTAAGGAAGCACTTTGTTTCAAGGTAGAAGATGGAAAACAAATGAGATGATTAGAGTTGGCCATGCTAATGGGTTGCCCCCAAACATCAATGCTGGCAGTAGAGAATGAAGAATGGAGGGGATGAAGAAAACAACACCACTTAGGAAACAGAGACAAGGACACCTGCTCAGTTCAATGTTTATTGAGCACCCACTACGTGCAGGGTACTCTATAAGCTACAGGTGGGGAAGCTGGTGAGGTTGAGGCTAATTAAAAATCTGTTAGAAGTTCCTTTACAACTTGGAGATAAAACATCCATCTGGATTTTGAGAGGTTAAAACCTGCTCTCTCATGCCAAGATGACAGGACCAGGAGCAGCTGTTGTGGTGGAGAAGGGGAAACTGCCCCATCTGGACCTCCAAGAAATCTAGAGACAATATCTAAGCAAGCAATTAGCAGTAAGGCAGCCTAGTTTGCTTTTAGTATTTACTATAGTGGCTCAGACAGACAGAGCTGCTTTCCATGCAGAGTAACCCTGGTGGCCCTAGGGAGCTGTCCATTGCTGAAGGTCCTTAAGAAGAACAAGCAGAGCAAAGTTTGTATCATATACCAGAACTCTATAAGATGTCAGTAAACGTATGGACAACATTTTTACAGAAACTCAAACCACCGAGGATACCAGATTCCTTGAATGTCAGCCGGACTTTTAGACTATTTTCTTGTTTAGCCCTTTAATCTCACCACCCCATTGCCAACTTAGTCTGCCAATCCCGCAGCATAGTTCCTACTTCAAGTCCTATTTTGTTTGTTTTAATAGTTTTTTTTTAAACAAATACTTTATTAACTTCTGTTTTACATCATTCATTTCTGCCAGGTTTTGAGTTACAATCATTTTCCCCCCATTATTCCCCTACCCAACCTCCCAGAATAGCAGTCCCACAAGATATCGTTTCCTCCAATCTGCTCTCTCCCATACCTTCTCCCATACCCCCTTCGACTTTTCCATTAGAGGAAGGTGAATCTTTGTGTCCCAATGCCTGCACATCTTATCTCTCAATTATAAGCAAAAGAGTATTAATAATAGTATTTATATATATTTGAAGCATTTAATGTTAAGACCTCGAATTTCAGATCCATTTCCTTCCTCCCTTGTCACCCATTCCCTCTGGGGAGATAAGTAATTCAGTATATGTTGTACGTGTCTAGCTATGCAAAACATTATCATAGTAGATATATTGTACAAGGCTGCTTATAATTCCCTCCCCCTCATCCCACCCCCCACCTGGTCCATTCCCTACATGATCCTGTCCCTCTTCTATAGTGGGTACTTCCAACCTCCCCTCACCCCAAGGATGCCCTCCCATCCATCATCCCTCCTCTCGCCCCCCTTCCCCCTATCCTGCTGCAGATTGAGATATCCCATTTAGTATGTATGTCATTTTCTCCCTGAACCAAATTCAATGTGAATGTGGTTTTGCCTTTTAGCCTTCCTTATTCTCCCCCTCCTTTGCAACCACTTCCCCTTGCTTCTTCTACATGGGATAGTTTACCCTACCCTGTCTCTCCCCATCTCCTCTTGCCACTTTCCTCTCTCACCTCATAATTCATCCCTTGAGTATTCTCCCTTCCCAACAAATTCAACCTATGCCCTCTATCCATATATAACTGTAACCATATACACATACATTCATATATGTATTCATATGACCACACCCCCGTCTTCCATTATTTTCATAGTGAGAAAGATATCATCAGTCATAGATATTGCTTTTCCATATAGGAATGTAAATAGTTCAACTTTGATAAGTTCCTTTTGATTTCCTTTCCCTGATTACCTTCTCAGGCATCTCTTACTTCTTGAGTCTGGATGTCAAATTTTCTATTCAATTCTGGTTTTTTCCTCAAGAATGCTTGAAAGTCCTCTATTCCACTAAATGACCATATTTTCCCCTGAAACAAAATACTCAGTTTTGCTGGGTAGGTGACCCTTGGGTTCATTCCCAGTTCTTTTGCCCTCTGGAATATCATATTCCATGCCCTTCGATCCCTCAGTGTAGAAGCTGCCAGGTCCTGGGCTATTCTGATTGTGTTTCACAATATTGAAATTGTTTCTTCCTGGCTGCTTGTAGTATTTTCTCCTTGATCTGGGGATTCTGGAACCTGGCTATAATATTCCTGGGAGTTTTCTTTTTGGGATCTTTTTCAGGTGATCTGTGGATTCTTTCAACCTCTATTTTGCCCTCTGGATCTAAAACATCAGGGCAGTTTTCCTTGAGAATTTCTTGAAGGGTGATTTCTGGGTTCTTTCCTTGATCATGGCTTTCAGGTAGTCCAATAATTTTTAAATTGTCTCTCCTGGATCTATTCTCCAGGTCAGTGGTTTTTCCCATGAGATATTTCACATTGCCTTCTAATCTTTCATTTGTTTGGATCTGCTTAGCAGCATCTTGATTTCTCATAAAGTCACTAGCTTCCATTTGCTCCAGTCTAACTCTGAAGGAATGAATCTCCTCAGTGAACTTTTGAGATTCTTTTTCCATCTGGCAGATTCGACTTTTTAAGGCATTCTTCTCCTCATTGCCCTTTTGGGCCTCCTTTGCCATTTGAGTTAGTCTATTTTTTTTAAGGTGTTGTTTTCCTCAGTCAGGCTGTTGACTCTCATTTCATACTTTTCCTGCATCCTTCTCATTTCTCTTTCCAATTTTTCCTCCACTTCTCTTATTTGATTTTTAAAGTCCTTCTTAAGGTCCTCTATGGCCTGTAACCCGCTCATGTTTTCCCCTGGGACTTTTGGAGCAGGACTTCTGACCTCACAGTCCTTTTCCCGCTCTATGCCCCCAAAATAGGAGTCTAGGGTTGCATTTTTCTGTTTCCTTTGCCTTGGCATGTTGCCCCTTAATTGCTTGACGTTTGGGCTTGTTGCCACACTATGGCTTTAAGGCCAGATAGAGGAATTTTCGTCCCGAACGTGTGGGGGGCAACTTCCGTTTCTGGCAAGCTGTAAACCCACCCATGACTTCCACCCTAGATCACAATCCAGATCCAGGGAGGTTAAAGCAAGAACGATTACCCCCCCAAGACTGATCGCTGGATCTCCCTACAATTAATTGCAGGCTGGGAGCTGGAGCTGCCTCTGAAAACTACAAAATGGCGTGTCTCCTCAGTGGCTCCTAGCCCCCAGGGGAGGGAGCTGACGCATTCCCCAAATACAGGTCCCAAAGTCCATAGGACACTAACCTCTTACTTTGTCCTAGGCATGTCTATGTTGATAATTCTGGAATCGCCACAGCTCCTGGTGTTCTGGGGTTCCTCCAGCTGGCTGCTAGCCCTGCCGCCCTGGGGCTAAAACCTCGGCTCACGTGGACCTGGGCTCGGCTCGGCTCAGCTCCTGCGCTCTGCGCTCTGGGCTCTGCGCGCTGCCGGCTCCCAGACCGCTGAGCTGGTCCTTCCTGCAGGGTGCTGGGCTGTCCTCAGCGGGAGGTTAGCTTCTCTGTGTCGTTCTGTGGGTGCTGGGGCTCCAGAAGTTTTTCAGAGTCCTTTTTTACATAGTTTGTGGAGAATCTGGGGGCAGAGAGGCTTGGATGAGCTGTTTCTACTCCGCCATCTTGGCTCCGCCCCCTTAATAGTTTTTTTTTAATGTTCACTCTTTTAGCATCCAATCCTTCTGATCCATACAACTCATCTCTCGAATCTTGTCTCTCACATACTGAGACTTTACTTTCTTAAAAGGAGGGGTGTGACATAATGGATAGAAGAAGGAAGACAGGTCCATATCCCACCTCTGACACTAACCACGAGACTGAGTTAGTTACTAAACCTCTTTGTGCATTGGTTTTTCTCATCTGTAAAATGAAGAAAAATAATACCTGTAGCAGTTATTTTGCAGAACTGTCATAAGACTCAAATAAAATAACATATTTGAAGTGCTTATGTAAAGGTCAGTTATTATTAAGAGGCAGTGCAACAGAGTTAAAAGAATACTGTGAGTCAGAAGACGGGCTCAAATTCTATCTCTGTAACTTCCTGGCTATGTGAATGTTGGGTACATTTACTTCCTTTCCCTCATATTCAACTCACTACCTTAAGTAGCTTGGTCAAGGTCAGGGCCTCTTAACCTGGTTTGTGTCATTGACCTCTTTGGAAATGTAGAGAAGCTTATGGGCTCCTCCGAATAATACTAAATACATAATAAATTACAAATCATAAATACATAAATAAAATACAGAATAAAATAAAATACATAGGGTTAAAAAGGAAGTAAAAGGTAATTGGGGAAAATGTAATTTTCTAGCTCATGAAAGTTTACAAATCCCTTGAAATCAATGAATGGGGCAAGGATGGGAGGGAGAGAAAGTCGCAATTAAATATTTTTAAACAATGAGAGACATAGGAAGGGTACTATTAGGTATGTAATATTGTGTGCACTTTCAGATGAGGTCACTGAATTTTTAGTTTTACTTATTTATTTTACTTTGTCCCAAGAGAACTTTCACAAAGTGGGAGAAATCTGTAAATGTATGCAGTATAAAAAAACACATCAATAAAACTCAAATAAAAAATGTATCTACAGACCCCTTGGGAGCAAAAGAGCTGGGGAACAACAGGCTGAAAACTCCTGTATGTGATCATTAAGGTCCTTGCCAGCTCTAAATCCTGAACTCCATGATAACAGCAAACATCCCTGTTCTGAGCAGGCTGACCCATTGGCATCAGTGCCTCTGCCACAGAGGGCTCTTGGGCACAGCCCTTGGATGGTTCTATCTTTAGATACACCCCTGGGCAGAACCACGGGAAAAAGCACAAGGAGTCAGAGCAGGGCGAGTACACTCAAGGAGAAAGAGACAAGGGGCAGAGACCAGAGCCCAAGCAGAAACCCTGCAGGATTACATAAAGAAGTCAGATTGGCATAATCAGGAGGAGGGAGCTAGAGGCAGATACCAGAGTCCAAATCAGAGGGAGGT
This sequence comes from Gymnobelideus leadbeateri, assembly GCA_011680675.1. Lineage (NCBI taxonomy): Eukaryota > Metazoa > Chordata > Mammalia > Diprotodontia > Petauridae > Gymnobelideus > Gymnobelideus leadbeateri. The sequence continues at coordinate 88,941 of WOXC01004251.1, read as the reverse complement.
AAATCAGAGCAAAGTGGGAGAGGTTGAGACCAAAACAGATCCAGGAAGCAGCAATTATCAACCCGACAAATAGACTTGCTTAGCAATCTCCCCTCATTCTTTTATGCAGGGAGGGTGTTTTGAGCTTCCCCCTGCTCATGTTTTATACTCTGCAGCTGTGATCTTGGGCAAAAACATCCTTTTCCCCACCTCCTAAAATATACCTGGTGATCAGGCTCTCCAGATGGCCTGTAAAAAAAAACAGAGGACTCTAACCTTACCATTTCTGGCTGAAGTCAAGTATAGACCATTGTGGAATGTTTAATTCTTCTTTAATAACTGAGGAGGGAGATAAGTGTGGACATTAAAATCATGTAGGCTCTTACATGGCCATGAGCCAAGATAGGCCAAGAAGAACCAGACCTGGGAACTAAGCTGGAATCTTTGGGGAGGATGGTTGAAGAAAGCTAATGATATCAACTTTCATTTACTTAATGCATTCATGTATGCAAAGCAGCTAGAGCAGCTAGGTGGTGCAGTGGGTTGAGCACCAGGCCTGGACTCAGGAAGACCTCAGTTTCCTGAGTTCAAATCTGGCTTCAGGCACTTAATGGCTATGTGACCCTGGAAAAGTCATTTCACCCTGTTTGCCTCAGTTTCCCCATCTGTAAAATGAGCTGGAGAAGAAAATGGCAAACTACTCCAGTATCTTTGCCAAGAAAACCCAAATAGGGTCATGAAAAGTCAGAGACCACTAAAATGACTGAACAACAATGCAAAGCATTTTATATGAATTTTCACCAATGATTCTGTAAAGTGAGGGGTACAAATATTATTAGGCCCACTTTGCAGATAAGAAAGCTGAGGCTTTGCAAAGTCAAATGATTTGTTCAAGGTCACAAGTTAGTAAGTGGCTGAGCTGGAATTCAAACGTAGGTCTTACTCCAAGTTCATTGTTCTTTTCACTATACCATCACCAAAGTCAGGATGTATAGAAAGAAGATGTGTTGTTACCATGAGACCTGGGGTAAAGTCAAGGTCAAGACCTGGGGTGACCGACCAAACCAAAAGGATATAGGAAGGGTTTGGAGTCTGAGTAGGCAGACCAGGTTTGGCAGTCAGAGATCCAAGCCAAGTAGGAGAATACAGGCAAAAATGGAGTCTGAGTATCCAGGCACAGTTTAGGGCATACGGAATTAGAGGAAGAATGGGAAGAAATGAACATTTTTATGCTGCCTATGCTGTGCCACAAACTGTCTTAATTGCTTTTTTTCATAAATATTACCTCATTTGATTCTTACACTAATTATTATCCCCACTTTACAGATGAGGAAATTGAGGCAGACAGCAGTTAAGTAACTTGTCCAGAGTGATACATACAGCTAATAAGTATCTGAGATCAAATTTGAATTCAAGTCTTCCTGACTTTAGACCCAGCACTCTGTCCACTGTACCATTAACTGTCTCAAGTGAAATAAAGGAAAGGGTGGGGGGAGGCTAGGTGGCTCAGTGAGTAAAGTGCTGGCCCTGGAGTCAGGAGGACCTGAGTTCAAATCCAGCCTCAGACACTTAACACAAAAACTAGCCTTGTCACCTTGGGCAAGTCACTTAACCCCAATTGCCCTCCAAAAAGGAAGAAGAAGAAGAAGAAGAAGAAGAAGAAGAAGAAGAAGAAGAAGAAGAAGAAGAAGAAGAAGAAGAAGAAGAAGAAGAAGAAATAAAGGAAAGGGGGCTCAAACCAGAATACTGAGAAAATCACCTCCAAGTGTCAGGAAAGCACAGTATATATAACTGTTGATTCAACAAATTCAATTGAAGTAATGTTTATTTGAGTACCGGTTGCACTGTCCCAGTGGTTGGGATTACAAACAGAGATATAGCATTGAACCTGCTCTCAGGGAACATACAGCCAAGCAAGAGAAAGACTTGTAAACAAACAACTATGATATAAGGAAAAATAAAATAAACCCAAGACAAAAGGTCAAGGCAAATCTTGATTAGAAATTAGGAGGGAAAGATTAGTGGAAGAAGAAGTAGAAGGAATTAACACTTAACACAGTGCCTGGCAAATAATAAGTGCTTAATAAATGCTTATTTCTTTCCTTCCTTCCTTCCTTCCTTCCTTCCTTCCTTCCTTCCTTCCTTCCTTCCTTCCTTCCTTCCTTCCTTCCTTCCTTCCTTCCTTCCTTCTTACCACCCCCAGTATTCTACCAGTCAAGTCACCAAATAGCATAGCTGTAATTGCAAGGGTTCCATTACCATAACATGATCTCCTGGATCCACCTTCCCTTTCAACTCTCTCTCCTGCCACAACTGTGCTCGCGCGCGGGCACACACACACACACACCTGTTGCTATTTTTCTCCAGATGAAAAAAATGTCTATTACTCTATTAATGGGTACTACTGATACTTTGTGGGATGAAACCCATGATGGGAATAGAGGATGGATTATTCAGAAGGAACATAATAGGATATCCTTATATACTATGAAAAAATACATGTATAAGCAATCCAGGAACCAACACATTAAAGAGAGAATTTGAATGATTATCAGTCCAGGAGAAAATAAAAAGCATTTTTGTTGTTGAAGTATACTACAGACCACCTGGACAGATGGAGAAATGGATGGGTAGTTTGTGAAATTGATCACAAGTTTGATATCATAATGTTGGGAGGGCTTTAATTGTCCTGAAATCTTCTGGATCTTCTCTCTCTCTCTCTCTCTCTCTCTCTCTCTCTCTCTCTCTCTCTCTCTCTCTCTCTCTCTCTCCCTTTCCTCCCTTTCCCCCCTCCTTCTCCCCCTCCTTCCTCCTTCTCTCTCTCTCTCTCTCTCTCTCTCTCTCTCTCTCTCAAGAGCTGATAATAATTTCTTGACTTGCCTTAATGGTAATATGCAAGAAGTGAAAAGAGGAAGCTTCTTTTCTGGGCCTGATTTTAACCAATGAGAAGAAACCAGTTGTTGAAATAGAAGGAGAAGTGGGCTTCCCTGTCTATTCAAATCAGTCTCTTTGGCTCAGTCAAAAAGCATTGAATAATAGCCCCTTTTCCTCCTCTCCAGAATTCTTTTTGTTTGTGTCTTCAGAATCTCATTCCTGAGAGTCTGTCATGGCTCTTGCTGAATTTTAGGCCATGGGATCTTCCCTGTACTTTCTCTGACCCTTCAAAATCTGCATTCCCAAATTTGAGAGTATAAGTCAAAATATGCTACTTATTCCCCTCCTAATGAATTCTAAGATGGAGTGACCAAATGGTAACAACGCTGAAAAGAAAGAAGTTACCTAAAGATATTAACAAAAATATACAACATCAAGACAAATTTAGATTTTTGAAAGACATACAGAAGATAGAAACAAAGGTAAGCAATGGAGATGAATAGATGTTTTAACAGACTATGTTTTCTGGTCCTATAAGAATAATAACAGGAATTCTAAAAGTCAAAAGGAGTTCACTGTGAATGCTAAAGGTAACAAAAGGCTTCTTCAGCTGCACTGGAAGAAATAAGGCGATCAAAGAAGGAACAGAATCACTGTTCAGGCTGGATGGGACAGGGATAACACACAATGGAAAGAATGCAGTCTCCTCAATTCTCATTTTGCTTCTGTTTTCTTTACCAAGGAATGTGACTTTAGGGCTGGAAAGGACAAAAATGATTAATGGGGAGTTGAAACCCATGATAATTTTGGTGATGGAAAGAGAGTAACCCGCTGCCCTCAATGACTTCAAGTCACCAGACTTTGATAAACTATGTCCCATACTGTGAATAGGACAGGTGGGTTTGATTACTAAGTCACCATCACTGATATTTTAAAGACCTCAGCAAACCAGACATGGGCTGTAGAACTAGAGAAATGAAAATATCGTACTAATTTTCAAAAAGGTTAAGAGGGTAGAGACTTCAAACCATATGCCAAAATGCTTAGCACCAATTCTTGGGAAAATAGTACCATCTATTGTAAGAATTTAGAAAGATCCCTAAGATTCAGCATGGGTTCATCAAAAATATCACACCAGGCTACTCCCATTTCATTTTTGGCAGGGTTACTAGACTTACAGAGATGGGGATGTGGGTTTGCTTCTATATCAACACAGCGTATGAAAAAGACTCTCAGTGTATCCTTGTAGACAAAATGATAAAGTTTGGGGCTATATGAATAAATACACAAATAAATTCATGAGTGGAAATAACTTATTAAGTGGTTACTATGTGCTAGATAGATATTGGGAGTACAAACACAGAAGAAAGAGTCCCTTATCTCAATATTACTTTACAATGGGAAAGTGAATATATCTAGGGGAGTAGGTGGCCAGGGAGAAGAGTTATAGCTTGGTAAGAGGAAAAATTGATGAGTAGAATCATATAGAAGTACTTCTCTTTTTGATATGTCCTTTTCCCAAAGCAATGGCAAAGTTGGAAAGGGGAAAGGTACACAGAACTTTAGGAGAAAAAATGGCTAGGGTGAAAAATATCATACACAGCCCTGCAGACTTCATAGGCAAATGGCTTAGCCCCTCCCAGGCATGGCCATTGGTGGTCTGGTTTGAACAATTAGAAGCCAAAAAAAAGTGCAATTGGGTAGATTGAAAATTGGATGACCATAGCCAAAGAGTAGTCACCAATGGCTCAATGTCAACTTATAAATGTTAGCTATGAGATATAGACAGATATGAACACTGGAAGATCAGTGGGTCAAAGTGGAGAGGGAAGAATGGTGACAGGAGAAGTCTCCTACCCTGCCTGGCCTGCACTAGAATGTAGTCTACCACTCCACCAACAATGAATAGGCAGCAAGGGTGGATTAGTATCTCATATAGCTGAACCAAGGAGCCAGCCATTGAGAAGTTGGAGGATTTAGTCTGCTGCTAGCTGTGGTATTAGGAACCAGCCTCAGTCTTCACAGTCACCTAGACCAACTGGACCTTTGCCATCCAAGTGGCCATGAGTGGGAAAGCAGATAGGGAGATATTTATTAACCACTTTACTGTGAGTACTTGTAGCTCCTAGTGGAAGGGGCTAAGCCTAATGCCTTGCACTGTGTCTAGAAGCTCCTGAGTTTAAGGTATGCCTATAGGCTAAGGACTGCCTAGATCAAAGAGAAGTCCTATGTAGGCATACCACATACATACATACACACACATATGTAGATGTGTGTGGGTGTGGATGTGTGGGGGAATACAAGCATGTATTCATATACATATGTATACATCTACACATATGACTCCATACAGCTTAAAACCACACTGAGACTTTTGAGATACCCTGTATGTATATACCCATACATACAAATCCACATGCATATATACAGAATTATATGTATATATGTGTATATTTGTATATTGAAATATATGTGTGTGTATTTATGTATATGTGTGTATGCATGTTTGTATGAGTATACACACATATATTGCAAAGGGAGCTAGGAGGCTCCATGCATAGAGTGCTGAACCTGGAATCAGGAAGATCTGAGTTCAAATCCTAACTCTGAGCATGTCACTTAAACACTGTCTTCTTCAGTTTCCTGACCTATGAAATAGGGATAGTAATTATTGTAAAGATCAAGTGAGATAATATTTGGGAAAGGGAAGGGTAGAATTAACAACTCCCTGATATCCAAGGAGAGCTTGGGGCCTCTCCTGATGTTGGTTAGAGTTCATAAACACTTGAGCATGGGATTGCCCAGTAGACAATTCTTTTTGTTGAACACACTCGTGGCCAGGAGGATTTGCTGGTTGGTTAATTGTTGATGGTGGTTAGGTTATTTTCCATGGTAAGAATAAACTGATTTAAATCAGAAAGAAACATTAATGATAATATAATCCAAATTCTTCATTTGACAGATGAGGAAACTAAGGACCAGAGAGGTAAAGTGATTTTGTCCATTGTCATTTTGGACAAAAGTAGAATGTAACTGAGCCAAGATACAAATTCAGGTCCTGTGGCTCCAAATTCATATCTATTTCCATCACATAATGCCGTGGATCATTAGCAGCCCCTGGAGAACTGAGATGTTAGTTTATAGAACAGCCCATCATGATCCTCCTCATAGACCATGGATTTAAAGATCAGCCCTCAAGGAACTGTTTGTTTCATCCTAAATACTTCACCAGAGACTAGCCTAGGCTACCACCAGGTGAATGGCTGGGGCTCAGTTATATCTCACAGCTGACCGGTCACAGACAGATAGAGAATTTTAACTTCTCCTGCAGACAGTGGGGAGCCATTGAAAGTTTTTTAGTAGGGGTATAATAGGAAGAAATGGATGTTTCAAGGAGCTTGGTCAAGTGGAAGTACACAGTATGGATTGCGGGGAATAGAGAGAAGAGGAAGAGATCTGAACAGTATCAGAGGTCAAGATTCCTTCTAGAAAACCACCAGGAGCACAGCCAGTTAAGCTGTTTGCAGAGAAGGAACAGGTTGTTGTCAGTTCGGTTATATATATTCCTTTGTATTTATACTCTTCCCTTGATGTCTGCTTTTTTTGCCCGTGTTTTAAAATCCTCTTGGCTTTCTGCTTGGATGCATTTTTTAATTCAGTGAGCTTACAGGCTCTGAATCTGTTGGAAACCATGTTTGAAATTGGCTCCACACACCTGATGTTCTGTTTGCTGGGGCTTCCCGCAGATACAGAGAGTCACACTCTCCAGGAGAAAGGCTAAGCTAGGGCCCAGAGCCTCTCCCCTCCCTGAACCCACTCCCTGGGTGGGTCCAAGGAGCTACATCAGATTCTACAAGGCATGCCCCACACAGACACATTGTTGGTGCTTCTAGCTCTGAGCTCAGGAGTGAGAACAGGGTGCTAATAATAAATGCCAGTTGTTTGATTGAATTAATGAGGTCAGGCTCCCCAGTAGGATCCCTGGGTTAGCAGAGCTCAGTTCCTTAGCCATAGTTTGGGCCCCTGACCCAGACCAAGGCTGTGTAATTCAGTGGTCAGGCTACAGTTTCCTCCATACAGGCCTCAGGGTCTCTGTTGTTTCTCTCTCAGCTCCAACTGGTGCCCACAGGGCTGGGGTTTGGAGATGGAAGAGAGGCCAGACTGTTAAGATCCCAAATTGATATTCATACTCTTGGCTGGTCCTCAGTGGAGACAGAAGCCTGCTTTGGCTATGCCTGTTTTCTCTGATGCTCCTTTCTCCAGCTACCTGGGAAACAGCGCCAGGACAACAGAAAAAGACAGTGTCTCCTCTCTGATTCCCAGCAGCAGCCAAATGTCCTGCTTCTCCAGTCTGGTGGCAGAAGCAGAAAGAGGCATTGGAACCCATGGGACCATCATCTCCCTCGGCTTCTACCTTAAGGATGGCAAGGCAGGAAAGCAGGGTGACTTCATAGAAAAAGCAGAGGCCTTGAGCCACTGTGGGACCTTGGACAAGTGACTTACCTTTCCTGTGTCCTTTTTCTTTCTCATATCTAAGAAAAGGGAGTGTACAATGGAAAATACAATTGAAAAACCACTGAATCCAGATGGGTTTGGAGCAACAGAGTTCATGATCCAACTCCCCAATAACCACCTGGACCAAGTTTCTTAGCTTGTTGGGACCTCTTCATCTGTAATCATCTAGGGGGCACAGATTCTGGAATCAGAAAGATCTGAATTCAAATGTGGTCTCAGACACTTACTAGCAGTGTGACCCTGGACAAGTCACTTAACCTTTGCCTCATTTTCCTCAACTATAAACTGGGGATAATAATATCATCTACTTCCCAGGGTTATTTAGAGGGCCAAATGAGATGACATTTGTAAAATACTTAGTACAGTGCCTAGCACATAGGAAATGTTTAATAAATTCTTATTTCTTTCCTCCCTTCCTTCCTTCCTTTTTTCCCCAGTTAAGATCCCCTAGACTCAGTAGTCTCTAAATGATTCTGTAGTAGGCTATGTGCTAAAGTTCTGACTTTCTGTGTTCTAAAGACTCCTCTGCCTCTAACATTCTCTTATCCTTGGCTTCTAACACTGTTTCCTAAAAATCCTCCCAGCTCTAATATTCCAAGTCAAGCAGTTGCAAAATCTCAGAGATGGTCAGGATCTTATTGTCCACCTAGTCCAATCCCACAGTGGAAGAATTTTCTCAATGGCTTACCCAACAAAGTGACCATTCATTTTTTGCTTTGAGATCTCTAGTGGGAAGGAACCTACCAGTTCTCAACATAGTCTATTTCTCTTTGGGGGAGTTCTAGTTATTAGGAAGTTTCCTCCTCATGGCAGCCCTAAATCTGCCTCTTTGCATTTCCCAGTGAGTGCTTTTAGGACTGCCCTTTCAGGATAAGTAATCAATCTTCCAGCAGGACAGCCTTTCAGTATTTGAAGCTAGCAATCATGTTCCTTCCTAAGTCTTCTCTTCTGCAGTCTAAATAACTCTATTTCCTTCAACTGGTTGTCATATAGCATAATATCAAAGTTCTTCACCATTTTTGATGCCCTCTTTGCAATCTTTCCCAGCTTTGTCAGCATCCTTCCTATAATATGCTATCCAGACCTGAGTACAGATGTGGTCCAGCTGTGATCTAACCAGAGCAAGTTACAGCAGGACCACACTCCCCAGGAAACCAGAGGACTGTAAAACCAGAGGGAACCAGTCAAGAATGCCAGTGACTCAAAAACATTTCCAAAGTTCAGACTTCCCAAAGTCTGAACTGGGCACTCATGGGACTATGCCAGCAAGTGACAGGAAATCCTAGGTGATTGTTAGAGTATCATTTGAAGAGGCTTGAGGAAGGAATGAGGGCTTTGAGCATCCTGTGCTTGGGAGGTGGGTGGCATGAGCCTGTGTTGGGGGGAGGCAGTTAGCTGTGTTTTGCACTGCAAGCTTGCTCCCCAGCCCTGCTAAACAGAGCTTTGTGGGCCAAGAAGCACTTGACCAGGTTTTATCTACATTACTCCAAACCCTGAAGCTGTGAGAGAGGGAAGAGCTCCGGAGATCAACAACAAACAAGTCTGTTTGCTTTCCTACACAGCAATCTTTCAACGACTTGAAGAGCTCTCAAGTCTTTCCTTAGTCTACTCTTTTCTGAGCTGACCATCTTCGCTTCTTTTAACCATTCCTGGATGGTTCCCAGACCCCTTCCTGTCTGGATCACCATCTTCTAGTTTGTTAGGATATCTTAAATTCCAAATCCCAGAATTAAACACAACATTCCAGATGCTTAAATAGTAACCAGATGTACTTTGTTTGCCATACACTGACCCATCCCCCAAAAGACCAGTCATGTTTTTAACTGCCAAAAAAACCCAACAACTTCATGCTGAGATGTCAGACCTGAAAGCTGCACTGACATTCTAAGTTCTAAGACCTTTCCTGTTCTAATACCCTATATCAAAAAATTCTAAGATTCTGTGTTCTAAGGTCTCTTCCAACTTTTATGTTCTGTATGCTAAGGTCCCTCCCAATACTGGAGTCCCATATTCTTTTTTTTTTAAACCAATTGGGGTTAAATAACTTGCTCAAGGTTACACGGCCAGTCATTATTTATGTGGGGGCGCTCATTTTCTGAGGCCACGACCAATCCCAGGTCATCCCGACTCCAGAGCCGGCACTCTTACTCACTGTGCCATATAGCTACCCTCTGGAGTCCCATATTCTAAGATCACTCTCAGATCCAATATTATATTAATAGAAAGGGTACAGGGTCCAAGGAAAATATGGCTGTCTCTTTCATCCATATGGTTTTGCTCTAGATGCTAGTTTAAAAAAATCAAGTGCAACTTTGAAGGAGAAAGAAAGACAGAAATGTCGAAAGGTACTCTGAAGACATGTGTGAAAAGGAAAAAGAAGAGCAGTTTTAGAAGGCAGCCAGGCCTAATACACAATGACGTAGAGGATGTGTCCACTGATGACTTTTTCTCACAATGCTGGGGGGCAAGAGCCTCACTCACTGAGAGAAATTCTCTGGATTTCACTTCCGAGATGGTGGGGCATGGGTCCACTATGTGGAAATGCCACCTAGTCCATATCCTGATAGAAAAGGAGGCTCCATCACAGGGAAAGTTTAAACATCACTGTTGCAGTTTCACATGGGAGTCTGGTACATGGAGCCGAGCTGGTATGTTGATAAAGGAGAGGCTCAGCAGAGGTGGTGTTGGCAGGGAATTATGGAGAAAAATAAATAAGTGGCATAAGGCTGGCTATGGCTTTCTGAAACTCCACTTTCTACAGCTTCAGTGTTCATCTGGTTCATGAGAAGTCAGTATTCTCAAACTGCCAAACCAAGAGAAATAAGTGCTTACTAGATTGCTGTGCTGGGCTTAAAAGGGAAATTATTAAGCTGAGCAACTTCAAACTCTAATCTTCAACACCACTACCCTGAGTAATTTCTGTTCTTTTCCCAATGTGTTGGGATGACATGGGAACTACTTGTGGAGTGGACTCTTGCTAATATGGAGGTGTGAGAGCCAATAGTCATTTGGCTTCTGTGCAGAGAATGTTTATCACCTGGTTCAGTTACTTGTTATTTATATCATTTATCTAAATGCCTTTTGCTCAAATTTCATGTTTCATCTAGAATAGAGATACGTTGGTGGGGGCTCAGAGCTGAAAATTGGAAGAGGTGACTTGAACAGTGCTCTGAACATGGGTATAACTAAGAATAATAACAATAATTGCATCTCATCTCTACATTACTTTCACATTCATATAACATTAGATGTTCGTCTGTGAGGTAGTCAAGGAAAGTTTCATTATTCCTGTGATGAAGAAACTAAAGCTTCAAGAAATTAAGTGACTTACTCTAAGTTATACAACTCAGGATATAGACTCTGCCCTTGATTCTAGTGATTTTTCCCCTTAACATCTCTCTCTCCCTCCATCCATATCCTCCTACCCTTCTCTTTCTCTCTCCTCTCTCCTCTGTCCTCTCTATCGGTGTGTATCTCAATACCTAGAGCATTTGCCTCTCCATTACAACTCTCTCACCTGGACCCCCAAAGGAAAAGACCTATAATGATCTCCCTATTATATCTGATCATCCTTGAACTAGAGATGGGGGGTCCAAACTGCCAAAAGAAGAAATTGACTTTATCTATTACCCCAAAAGAGTGACACACTAAACTACATTATCAGTCATTGACACTATAGCACAGGGGTTCTGAGCCATTTCTTGTGTTGTGGACCCCTTTAGGAGACTAGTAAATCCTTCAGCTAATAATGTCTTAAAATATATGAAAATATATATAATTACTAAAGAAACCAATTATATTGAAAGTAATTTTTTTTTACAAAAGCTCAATATAACACATTACCATTTTATCAATTCCTTTCCCAGCTAGATAGGAGCAGATGCCATGGGGATGGTAAGTGCATTGTGATGTGTCAGAGGGTTTGGAAAGAGAAAGGTCTGGAGCACAGGGCATTGACCAGGGAAGGCATCATGATGGAGAGCCCTGAGTAGCCCAATGAGAGAGATCACTCAGGGCAAGGGTGCTCCAACAGAAAGCAGCCCTGATTGGAGTTGGAGGACCCTGAAAATGAACTCAAAATCGTAAAATGTTGAATGTCAGAGCTGCTGGTGATGTTGAAGATCATATGGTTCCAGCGTCATACCTTCCTATGCCCATGTCTAGAGAGAAACAATCAACCAATCAACAAGAATTTGTTAAGCACCTACTATGTGCCAGGCATGAGTGGGACCTAACTATATGAAGCATCTCAATCAAGGCTTCCAGCCCATGACAAAATCATCTAAATATAATAGAAAGAATGCTGAATTTGAAGGTTGGGAACCTGAGTTCAAATCCCAAGCCTTCTACTTACTTCCCATGAAGACCTTGAGTAAGAGATGGAATGAATTTCCCTAGGTCACCCAGAGGGTTACCTACAAAGAGGAATTGAACATGGGGCCCTTGACTCTTAGGCTGGTGTTCTTTCAATTTCTCCTGACTGCCTATTCTGCCAATTTACAATCCAGGACCATAGACATAAGGCCAAAAGGGACCTCAGAGGAGATAATTTAGTTCAATAGTCTTTCTTAACATAAGAGTAAACTGAGGCCTAGATCAGGAGAGTGACCTAGATCTAAGGCCTACATGGGTGACAGAGCAGACACTTGAACCAAGGCACCGAGTGTTGGGTTTGGAGCTCAACGGTCTCTCCATCACCTTTGATGATCCTGCCAAGGGCTGGTCATGGACAAGACCATCCATGTAGCTAGCAAACACTTCAATCAGGCCTGGGCCCAGCCAGAAGTGCTGACAGCTGGGATTTTCAAAGGCCGGTCTCTGGTTCCTCTCCCTAGCCCCCCACCACCTTCTTCACACAACAAGGGCCTCACCAGCCCAGAATGCAAAAGACAGAGGGAAAAGCAGGTTGGAAGGAACAGCTTCGCTTTGGGCCCCGGAGGATTCTGACATCAAACCTTCGGTCCTCATTAAGAAGCGTTGTGTGTGCCAGGGTGACATCTTTATTCACACGCCCGGAGACTTCAAAGCCTTCAGGAGATCTCCTTGGTGGATTAGACATGAAAAATATCAGGAGATGAAATGGAGCAAAAAAGGCAGACGGGGTGTGTTTGGGCTTTAATTAGGCAGGGGGTGGGGAGGAGAAACGGAGAGAAAGGGAAGAGGAATCAGCACTAATCAGCCCATAGCACACAGCCAGATGCTTGACAACCCATGCCCATAGCCAGGGCTGGCCCTACCCATAGGCTGAGTGAGTGGCCACCTACCTATAATGGTTTTTAGCATCGTGTCCTGCCCTGAAAAACTGACCACTAGTTCATTGTAGCCTGAAATTCCTGTTTTAGCAGATAGCATCTTTTCTTACATGAGGAGAGATGAGACTGAGAATTTTTTTAGACCTTTGTCCCAGGGGAGAGATTCCAGATACTGGCCTGCATCCTCAGGACTATGTGTCAGAGGGCAGACCACAGATTCTAAGAACATTGGAAGAGACCTTACAATAATAACTTCTCCCATTTCCATAGTCCTTTAAAGTTTACAAATATTTGGCTGACTATATGACCCTGTAAGGTCATATAGTCAGATCCATAACTAAGAAGTCTGATGCCTTGGGGTATATTGGCTGTGTGGAATTGAGAGGAGGGGTGTGTGAGCAGACAGACCACTATAGTTAGGTCCAGTTGCATGCTGGGTAACTACAAAGAGAAGATTAAATTATTAAATGCATTTAAATTGCATTCCCAGCAGAAAGTTGGGAAAAGGATGGGATTCTACCTTCTTGGCAATGAGCAGAAGACTGAGAAGAGGAGCTGGAACTTTCCAGCAAGGAAATATGGTCCTGGATGTTGCTCCCTACAGACAAAATCTCAGCTGACTCCATTTTATTTTTACAGAATGTTATTATGTCCATTTTAAAGAATGGTTAAGTGACTGGCTTATAGTCATACAGTTAGCTATTGTCAGAACTGGGAGTTCACCCCAAGTTGTTTAACTGAAAGTCTAATTCTCTGTCCATCATACTCTAATGACTTTAGAACATAGAATGTCAAAACTGGAAAAGATCATTGAGATCATTTAGTCTAATCTCTTCATTGGACATATGGGGAAATTGAGCCTCAGGACCTGCCCATGTTCACACAGCAGGTTTACTGCAAAGTTAGTACCAAAGCTATGGTCATCTGGCTCCCAATTAAATTTCGTTTCTGCTGAACTGCAATGTACCAGATGATTGGTATCTCCTTTCTCCTGTATTTCTTTTCTGTCTGCTGAAGCCTTCCAGGTGTAACCCAGATACTGCCTCCTGCCATTCATCAATCCGTGAGCATCTTGCCTTTTGTATCCCCAGTCCTTAGCCCAGTGCCTGGCACATAGGGACTGCTTAATACTGTTTGTTGACTGACTGACTCCATGAAGCCTTTCAGGGTCCTCTCTCCCCTAAGTGAATTCTCTCTCCTCGAATTTTTCCACAGAGCTTTGACTGGCCCGTACCTTTGCATTCAGCTTACTCTCTCATTATAGTTCATGGGATCACAGAAACAGGACTGAAGCATCATAGTTAAAGCTGGTAGGGGCCTTAGAGATTATTTAGTCCAACCCTTTCATTTTAAAGATAAGGAATCTGAGTCCAGCAGAGATGAAGCCGCTTGCCTAGTGTCACACAGGTAACAAATGACTTTCATTCTTGTACATTCTGTTGCAGAAGGTTGGAATGGAGCACATCTGGTGCAGCTGGGCATGTGCTGAAGCGCCTTTCAGTGAGACTGGCCCCTTATGAAAGCACATACTTAACTGGGGGCTCCTAGTTGGTCTTGTGGTACCCATCATAAGGGTAGATGAGGAGTGGAAACACCATGTCAAAAATGGTTAGTCGCTGGGGGGAGGAGCCAAGATGGCAGAGTAGAAACAGGGTGTCCAAGTCACTCTGCCCCCAGATTACCTCCAAACTATGTAAAAGGGAACTCTGAAAAACTTCTGGAGCCCTATCACCCATAGAACGACACAGAGAAGCTAACCTCCCCCTGAGGACAGCCCAGCAGCCCTGCAGGAAGGACCAGTGCAGCACTCTGGGAGCCGGCTGCGCAGTGTGCAGAGCGTGGGGAGCCGAGCACAGCCCAGCGCCTGAGTCGCGGTTTTAGCCCCAGGGCGGCAGGGCCAGCAGCTGGCTGGAGGGACTCCAGAACACCAGCAGCTGTGGCGATTCCAGAATTATCAACATAGACATGCCTAGGACAAAGTGTGAGGTTAGTGCCCTATGGACTTTGGGACCAGTATTTGGGGAACACGTCGGCTTCCTCCCCTGGGGGCTAGAAGCCGCTGAGGAGACGACATTTTGTAGTTTTCAGAGACAGCTCTAGCTCCTGGCCTGCGAACTGTAGGGAGATCCAGCGATCAGTCTTGGGGGGTAATTGCTCTTGCTTTAACCTCCCTGAATCTGGATTGTGATCTGGGGTGGAGGTCATGAGTGGGTTTCCAGCTTGCCAGAAACGGAAGTTGCCCCCCCACACGTTCGGGACGAAAATTCCCCTATCTGGCCACAAAGCTATAGTGTGGCAACAAGCCCAAAAGTCAAGTAATTAAGTGGCAACATGCCAAGGCAAAGGAAACAAATTAAACAGAAAAATGCAACCCTAGACTCCTACTTTGGGGGCAAAGAGGGTCAAAGCATAGGGAAAGAGGACTGTGAGGTCAGAAGTCCTGCTCCAAAAGCCCTAGGGGAAAACATGAGCAGGTTGCAGGCCACAGAGAACCTTAAGAAGGACTTTAAAAATCAAATAAGAAAAGTGGAGGAAAAATTGGAAAGAGAAATGAGAAGGATGCAGAAAAAGTATGAAATGAGGGTCAACAGCCTGACTGAGGAAAATAACACCTTAAAAAATAGACTAACTCAAATGGCAAAGGAGGCCTAAAAGGGCAATGAGGAGAAGAATGCCTTAAAAAGTCGAATTTGCCAGATGGAAAAAGAATCTCAAAAGTTCACTGAGGAGATTCATTCCTTCAGAGTTAGACTGGAGCAAATGGAAGCTAATGACTTTATGAGAAATCAAGATGCTGTTAAGCAGATCCAAACAAACGAAAGAATAGAAGGCAATGTGAAATATCTCATGGGAAAAACCACTGACCTGGAAAATAGATCCAGTAGAGACAATTTAAAAATTATTGGACTACCTGAAAGCCATGATCAAAGAAAGAACCTAGAAATCACCCTTCAAGAAATTCTCAAGGAAAACTGCCCTGATGTTTTAGATCCAGAGGGCAAAATAGAGGTTGAAAGAATCCACCGATCACCTCCTGAAAAAGATCCCAAAAAGAAAACTCCCAGGAATATTATAGCCAGGTTCCAGAATCCCCAGATCAAAGAGAAAATACTACAAGCAGCCAGGAAGAAACAATTTCAATATTGTGGAAACACAATCAGAATAGCCCAGGACCTGGCAGCTTCTACACTGAGGGATCAAAGGGCATGGAATATGATATTCCAGAGGTCAAAAGAGCTGGGAATGAACCCAAGGGTCACCTACCCAGCAAAACTGAGTATTTTGTTTCAGGGGAAAATATGGTCATTCAGTGGAATAGAGGACTTTCAAGCATTCTTGAGGAAAAAACCAGAATTGAACAGAAAATTTGACATCCAGACACAAGAAGGAAGAGATGCCTGAGAAGGGAAAAGAAATCAAAAGGAACTTATCAAAGTTGAACTATTTACATTCCTATATGGAAAAACAATAACTGTGACTGATGAAATCTTTCTCACTAAGAAAATAATGGAAGAAGGGTGTGTGGTCATATGAATACATATGTGAATGTGTGTGTATATGGTTACAGTTATATATGGATAGAGGGCATAGGTTGAATTTGTTGGGAAGGGAGAATACTCAAGGGATGAAATTATGAGGTGAGAGAGGAAAGTGGCAAGAGGAGATGGGAAGAGACAGGGTAGGGTAAACTATCTCATGTAGAAGAAGCAAGGGGAAGTGGTTGCAAGGGAGGGGAAGAATAGGAAGGCAAAAAGGCAAAACCACATTCTCATTGAATTTGGTTCAGGGAGAGAATGACATACATACATACTAAATGGGATATCTCAACCTACAGCAGAATAGGGGGAAGGGGGATGAGAGGAGGGATGATGGATGGGAGGGCATCCTTGGGGGGAGGGGAGGTTGGAAGTATCCACTATAGAAGAGGGACAGGATCATGTAGGGAATGGACCAGGTGGGGGGTGGGATGAGTGGGAGGGAATTATAAGCAGCCTTGTACAATATATCTACTATGATAATGTTTTGCATAGCTAGACGTGTACAACATATACTGAATTACTTATCTCCCCAGAGGGAATGGGTGACAAGGGAGGAAGGAAATGGATCTGAAATTCAAGGTCTTAAGATTAAATGTTTCAAATATATATATACTATTATTAATACTCTTTTTCTTGTAATTGGGAGATGGGATGTACAGGCATTGGGACACAGAGATTCACCTTCCTCTAATAGAAAAGTTGAAGGGGGTATGGGAGATGATATGGGAGAGAGCAGATTGGAGGAAGTGATATCTTGGGGAACTGCTGTTCTGGGAGGGTGGGTAGGGGAAAAACGGGGGGGGGGGGAAATGATTGTAACTCAACATCTTGCAGAAATGAATGATGTAAAACAGAAGTTAATAAAGCATTTGTTTAAATTTTAAAAAAATAAAAAAAACAAAAATCGTTAGTCACTGATCCAGGAAAAATCATTTCCTCCTTTGGGCTACAAGGGCAAGGAGGGATCACTTCTGGTTCCCTGATCAAAAAATATCTCCCCTACTCAATGGAGGCTGTGAAAAACATCCCTATTTGGGGGTCAATCCTATGGTTTAAGGCTTGGCCTCTCATTAACATAGCACTTTACAATCTACCATGTGTCACTATGTCAAGAAACTCCAGTGGTTCCCTATTATCCCCAGGCTCAAATATAAAATTTTCTATTTGTCTTTAAACCCTTCCTGCCTTTCCAGTCTTTTTACTCACACCTTGCTTTCCTCCCTGTATTCTGCAATCCAGTGATATTAGTATCCTTGCTATCCATCATCTAAGATAGCAATTAAAAAGCATTTATTAAGTCCTACTATGTGCCAAGCACTTCGGATTCAAAAAGAAATAAAGAACACCCCTGCCCTCAAGGAGCTTACAATCTAATGGGGAACAGAACAAGCAAACAAATATGAACAAAAACTTCTATATAGGCTAAATAGGAATAATAAGAAGAAGGCACTAGAATTACAAGGAATTGGGAAAGGCTTCCCAGAAGAGATGGGATTTTAGCTGGGGCTTAAAAGGAAGCCAATAGATGTAAACGAGCAGGAAAAAGTGTTCCAGTTATGGGGGAGAGCCAGAGAAAATGCCCAGAGCCAACAAATGGAGTGTCTTGTGTGTGGGACAGCCAGAAGGTCAGTGGATGGAAGAGAACATGGTGGAGAATAAGGTGTGAGAAGACTGGAAAAGTTCGGGGAGGGCTAGGTTGTAAAGGGCTTCACAATCAAGGCAGATGGGAGCAAGGGGGAATCATGGGGATTTATTGAGAGGAACAGAGGGTGATGTGGTTAGACTTACACTTTGGGAAAACCATTTTGGTGACTGAATGGAGAATGAATTTGAGACCTTTGATCTCCTGAATCTGGGCTTTGTGTTAACTTTCCCTTGTGCTTAGTATTCTCTGTCTCCTCATTTCCATCTTCCAGCTCCTTGGCTTCTTTCTATATCAGTTTAAAACCTCCCTTCTTCAAGAAGCCATTCTCCTGCCTCTCCCCCACCCCAGTTCTTTCCCTCTGAAATTATCTCCAAATTATTCTGTGTCTATCTTGTTTGTTCAGTTACCTCTTGTCTCCCCCCATTGACCTGTAAGTTACTCAAGAACAGAGTCTGTTTTTGTCTTTCTTTTATCCTCAGCATTTAGCGCAATTCCTGGTATACAGTAGGCATTTAATAAATGTGAATCGACTATACAATGCTTTCCTCTTAACGACCCTGCAATGTTGTCATTCAGTCATCTCAGTTGTGTCCAACTCTTCATGTTCCCATTTGGGGTTTTCTTGGCAAAGATCCTGGAGTGATTTGCCATTTCCTTTTCCAGTTCATTTTACAGATGAGGAAACTGAGGCAAACAGGGATAAGGGACTTGCCCAGGGTCATACAGCTAGTAAGTGTCTGAGGCCAGATTTGGACTCAGGTATTCCTGACTCCAGTCCAGCCCTCTATCCACTGCACCAGCCAGCTGCCCTTACCTTGTAATACTAAATGCTTTAATATATGCTTGCAGTATCCTCATTTTGCAGATAAGAAAACCAGGGCTCAGAAAGGTTCAATAAATTGCCCAAACTCAAAAAGTAGGGCAGTGTTGGAACTACCATGCTAATAGCTTTTTGTTTTTCTTAAAGCCATATGTAATAGAGATTCATGATTTCACATGAAGTCCTTTTCCTCTGCTTTCAATAGGGAGATGTCAATGTTTGTTGGTGTTTTTTTGCTGGTGTTTGTCTTTTATAATGATAAAAAGAGAAAATTCAGAGAGGGAAAGGGGGGAAGAGGAGACGAGAGGAAGAAGAAGAAGAAGAAGAAGAAGAAGAAGAAGAAGAAGAAGAAGAAGAAGAAGAAGAAGAAGAAGAAGAAGAAGAAGAAGAAGGAGAAGGAGAAGGAGGAGAAGGAGAAGGAGAAGGAGAAGGAGAAGGAGAAGGAGAAGAAGAAAAAGAAGAAGGAGAAGAAGGAAGAAGAAGGAGAAGAAGGAAGAAGAAGAGAGGAGGGAGGAGGAGGAGAGGAGGAGGAGGAGGAGAGAGGAGGAGGAGGAGGAGGAGGAGGAGGAGGAGGAGGAGGAGGAGGAGGAAGAGAAAAAGAGAGAGAAGAGAAATAGGAGAGAGAGGCATCAAAGACAGGATTGGAAAATCAGGTCTTTTGCTTTCCAAACCAGGGCTCTGAGCAGTAGACAAAAGCAATGTTTCAAAGAGATGTCTGAGCAATGGGGGAGCAGGGATTCTTAAGGCTAGGGAGGTGATGGCAACAATTGAATCTGATTAGTTTCTGGATCCAATGTTAAACCCAGGGAATGAGGTACAGCTCATGTACCAACCTCCTATGATGAAAATATTATCTTCACCCCACCCCACTACTGCCTTTATCCAAATAGAAATGTGTGCTGTCTTCTGGGAATGCATGTTAAGGGTTGTAGCTATAACTGTTTGTTGGTAAACTAATGAGGTCTTTCTGGTTCCTCCAGGAGACTGGATAGATTTGGAATTAGAGACTAAGATCTAAGATAACCAGACAAATCAGGAATGAAAGTAGAGAAGAACTAAAGAACAGAGTTGCACTGTGAGACGATGTAAATTGATGAGAATAGACCATGCAGCTCAGACCACAAGAAGTATAGCCCAGATTTCTTGGGGAATAGAGGGATCCTGGATCAAGAATAGATGGTCTACAAGTAGAAAAAAAGTCTATACATCAAATATCACCAATAAAATCTGATATCCAAGAGATATAGAGAATTGGCAAAAAGAGTCACTCTTCACAAGCTATCATCAAAAGATAGAAACAATTTTCAAAAGAATTTTTGAATCATTTTAAAATAATTCCAAGTCATTAATAATAAATGGGATGAAATTAAAACAACTCAGGTTTAATAACGCACTTAGAAAATTGATAGATGGAAAGAATTGTCGGAAGGGTTGTAGAGAGACAGATACACTAATACACTTGCTGAAACTGTGAACACATCCAAATGATATGGGAAACAATTCAGAATTTGGTAAGAAAATTACTAAAATGGTCATATATTCTTTTTTGAACCACCAATCCCATTACTGGGCATATACCTCAAGGGTTAGAGGAGGAAGAGGGCTGGAGCACAGGACACTGACCAGGAAAGTTATCACAGTGGAGAGTTCCAACAATAAAGTAGAGGTCTCTAAGGGAAAGTGGGGCAGCTAGGTGGTTCAGTGCCTGACCTGGAGTCAGGAAGACCTGAGTTCTAATCGAGACTCTGTAGTGGTAACCTAGCACAGATTCTTAGTTCTGCTTTATCAGGAAAGATAGCTGGTTAAGGGGTCAACAATCTTTTTTAATTACATTCATTAGTTTAGGGGAAAAGTCAGCACCCTAAACTTCAGGGAAAATACAAACAGAGAAATAAAGACCAACAGACAGGGCTCTGACTGCCAGAATCAACTATACACTTTACTTACATCCCTGGATCAAAAGAGCCTTTACATCTAAGCAGTCAGGAAGCTCTGAACATATATAGGGTTACTCAGAGTCTCAAACAGAAAATCAAACAGTCCTTCTCATAACTGCCTCCCCCCCAAAAAAACACAAAATACGAACTCAGAGTATACATACATTTCTCAGGGCCAGAAGGCATCACAATCCTCATGACTCAGTACCTAATTAGAAATTAGCAAAAGGTATGAAAGCCTTCCTGCAAGCAAGCCTCCCCTAAGCAAACTTCCCTTAATGGGCTCCACATGAGGCAGGGAAGATCTCAAATCCCATTAACATTACAGACTCAGACACATAATAGTTGTGTGACTCTGGGCAAGTCACTTCTCTTACCCTGTTTACCTCATCTGTAAAATGAGTTGGAGAAGGAAACAGCAAACCACTCCAGTATCTGTGCCAAGAAAACCCCAAAATGGTGTCATAAAGACTCAGACATGACTGAAACAACTGAGTGACAATAACACTAGAAGGTAAGGATAATGTGTGTCATACTATTCATAGCAGCACTTGTGGTGATAGCAAAAGACTGAATACAGAGTTCCCATTCATCAGGGAAGAGCTAAACAAATTGTGATGCATGATGTGATGCATTAATAGAATTTATTGTATAGTAAGAAATGACAAATCTAAGAATCCAGAGATGAAATGGAAGACATACAAAGTGATACAGAGTGAAGTAAGCAAAACCTGAAAAACAAGATGCATGATGGCCACAGTAATGTAATGAGAACCTAGTGAAAAGGATTAGCTCCAAGTAAGTGGAATGGCTGATCTTGACCTTGGAGAACTGACAATGAAGTAAGCCTTCCTCCTTTCATTAGAAAGGTGGAGGAGAACAGGAGCAGACGATTCCATTCCTGGTCAGACACCATCACTATATGGATTGGTTTTGCTACTGGTTTGTTGTGGTTTTGTTTGTTCCCTTTTAGGAAGAGTTTAAAGCTCAGGATGGGGGTTGAGTTCATAATCCTCAACATTTTCTATCGTACTTTAAGATTTGCAAAGACCTTTCCTTACAACAATGCTGTGAGGTATGTAATACTACTCCATTTCACAGATGAGAAAGCTGAGGCTCAGAGAGGTTGGGACTTGCCTAGCAAGTGTCTGAGGTATGACTTTTGCCATAGTCTTCCTGACACCAAGTCCATCATTCTAGCCTTTAAACCATCAGCCTCTAAAGTAAGCTACAGTACTCGGTGTGTGACCACAGGCAAGTCATTTAATCTCTCTATCTCTTAGTTCCCTCAGCCATAAAATGAGGGGATTGGACCAGACAATCTCTAAAGTCTCTTCATGATCTGGCAATTTATGAATCTATGGGTTTTTCTGATGCAAAGACCCCTAGAAAAAGCCACACATTAAGGATTCCTTCATGACTGATTGTGAATTAGTCAAACTGCTTGCTGCACTCCAAATATTTAGCTGATGTACAAATACTGAAGGAATGGGAATTTGGGGGGATGAGGCAAAGGCAGACATTTTGGAGCTTCCAGATGCTATCCAGGGAAGATTTTTGTATACCTGAATAGTGTAACTCCATGGGATCTCTAAGCAGTCATAGGAGACCACAAAGGTGCTAGAAGCCTAAGCATAAACAATGCATGCATCCTCCTGTCCTGGAAAGCACATTCAATGGAGAGCCAGAAAGCCTCAGAATGGTTATTAGCTTTGCCATTTCCTAACCCTATAACCTTCAGAAAGTCACTTCTATGCACTTAATCTAAGTTTCCTCATCTGCAAAATGGACTAAGTGATCTGTTATGCTCCTTTCATTCAATAAGTATTTGTTAGTTACACACACACACACACACACACACACACACACACACACACACACACACACACACTGAATTTTAGAATTGGAAGAGACATCGATAGAACATCTAGTTCAGTCCCTACCCAAATGGAAAGCCTACAGTAATATGGCTGAGGAATAATCAATTCTGACCTCTGCTTGAAGAACCACAATAAAAGGGAGTCTGATACCTCTCTGGGAAGTCCCTTCCAATTTTTTGGACAGCTCTAATTATTAGAAAATTTCTCCTGGCATCAAGCGTACATTTGTCTTTTTGCAACTTTACCCATAGCTCCTGGTCCTACCCTCTAGGGCTAAAAAAAAAAAAAATACAATTAAGCTTCTACTTGAACATCCTTCATATACTTGGATGTCATTAACATACCTTGCCCCCTAAGTCTTCTCTTCAGGCTGAACAGCCCCAATTCCTTCACCCAATCTTAACACGCTCAAAACTCTTCACCATTCTGGACGCCTTCCTTTGCACACTCTCCAGTTTAACTAAGCCCTTCTTAACAATGGTTCCCACAACTAAATCACACTCCAGATGTGTTTTGATGCAGGCAGTATATGGCAAGGCTTCAGTTCAGTGATTTTTCAGGCTTGTCCAACTCTTCATGACCCCATTTGGGGTTTTCTTGGCAAAGATACTAAAGTGGTTTGCCATTTTGTTCTCCAGCTCATTTCACAGATAAGGACACTGAGGCAAACAGGGTTTGCCTTCCCCAGGGTTACATAACTAGTAAGTGTCTGAGGCTGAATGTGAATTCAGTTTTCCTGACTCCAGGCTGGGGACTTTATCTATTACATCACCCAGCTGCTCAGTGCAGAGCTATCACCTCATTATTCCTAGAAGGTCTGCCTCTCTTAATGCAGTTCAGTATTGCATTAGCTTTGGGAGGTTGCTACATCATGCTATTACCTCATCTTGAGCTTGCATTCACCCAAACTCCCAAATCTTCTTTCCAACAAACTTCTATCCAGCCATGCCCTCCCACCCTTACTTGTAGAGTTGATATTTTGAACCCAAGTGTATTTCTCCCCACGGAATTTTATCTTATTAATCAATCCAAAATTTCTAGCCTGTCAAGATCTTCCTGGATCCAGACTCTGTCCACCAGTATATTAGCTATGCCTCCCAGCTTTGTGACATCCACCCTTTGATGAGCATGCCAGGTGTATCTTTATCCAGGTCTTTGATTAAAAATGTCCAACATACATTGCCAAGTACAGAGCACTGACTCACTCCATTGAAGACCTCCAGCCAGTTGACATTGACCTAGTAACAATTAGGCTTTGAGTTCAGCTATTCATCCAGTTCTGAATCTATCTAATTGTGTGATTATCTAGCCCGTATCTCTCCACCTTTTCTGTGGGAATAGTATGATACATTTTATCAATGAAGTTTAGGTAAACTGTACCTGTAGCATTCTCCTAATCTGATTCTCATGATTACTTACTCTGTCACAAATAAGGTTAGACTGGTGTGCCCCATCCTTGATGACGACATGTTGATTATTGGTAGTCATTGCTTCCTTTGATAGCTGTTCACTAAACATATACCTTTAATGAGTCAATGGAGAATTTTGCCAAGAACTCCCTGACCTATAGTTTGTGACTCCGTTCTCTTCCCTTTTCTAGATCCTGAGAGCATTTGCTCTTTAATAGTATTAACGCTCATTCATATACTCTTTAAAGTTACAACGAACTTTACAAATATTAGCTCATTTAATCTCCACAGCTAGGAGGTAGGTGCTATTATTATCTCCATTTTACATTATCTCCATTTCTGAGGAAGGCAGATGTGAAGTGGCTTGCCCAGGTTCATACATCTAGTAAGTGACTTGAAGCTGGATTTGAACTGAGGTCTTCCTGATTCTAGGTCTGGTGCTCTATCCACTGCACCCCTGGGCTGTCCTTTCCCAGTCCTGTGGAAATGAATCCATATGACATGGTATTTCAGATTTCTTCTTCCTTATCTTGAGAATCAATTTCCTGTTAGTTATTTTTGGTCAGTCATATTCAAGCAAAGGTCATTCTCTGAGGTAGAAAAGAAAAAGTGAAATGAGAATTTATCAGCTCTGTCTTCTCTTTGTTATCAGTTATCATCATCTTATGATGATGAAGCTGTCCTTTCCCTTCTTTAATATCCTCTCTTCCTTAACAGATCTAAAAAAAATGTCTATTCACTTCCCTCACCATCCTCACCTTTTGAGTATTAGCAATCCCTGCATTATTTTTCCATGACTAAAGCACACTCTTGTATTCACCTTCCTTTAACCATTCTTGACTTTCATCTTCTGAATTCATCTTTTGTAAAAATTTGACATGTCTTCATATTTACTTATCTGTGTATGTGTGGTTTCCCCCCAAGAAAAGGAAGCTGCTTGAGGGAAGACACTGTTGTGTGTTTCTGTCTTGGCATCCCCAGTGCTTAGGACCATAAAATGTAATCAAATGGGAATGTAGTCAATACTTGTTGAGTGAATGAATGAATGAATGGATGGATGGGTGGATGGATGGATGGATGGATGGATGAATGAGACCTTAGAGATAGTTTATTTCAACTAAGGGAACAAGAAATAGAAGTAATAAGTAATCATGGGGAATAAGCTATTCTGGCTAGAAGCAACTTTTACAAGGTCCATCAAGGTCATTTTGGTTGAAACATATAGTACAGTGGGAAGGACATTAAACAATGATGGGGGGGGGGGGGAAGAGGAACTAGTTTTAAGCTCCTAACTAGCTATATGACCTTGGATTGATCATTTCACTTCCTTTCTTTTGAGCCTCAGTTTCCTCATCTGAAAAATGGGGAGATTAGTTTAGATGATCTCTGAGGTCCCTTCCAACTTGAAAGTATTCTGGTTATCTGAGGAGAGAGAGCACCAATCACAGGAAGAGGAGCACAGAAAGGGAGATGATACTTAGGATACAAGTAGGATACAAGACAAACTTCATCTTCTCTACAATTTTGTCCCTAGCTGACCCTTATGACTTTCCAAAATTACCGCGATGGGTGAGGAAGGGAAAAGGACAAGAAGAAAATCTACCACACTTGGAAAACTGGCAAACATGGTTCTTTGTGTTTGTGTTTAATGAGAAAAATTGGATTCATAAATTAGCTTTCTGTCTCCCACCAACCTGAACCCATAGAGGGAAAAATTGGGAGTATTGATTGGCTTATTCTGTTTGTCTTCTTTAATTTGATATTTGCCAGTATTGTGATTAATTGAAATAAACGTTGGCCGCTGATTAATGGGCTACAATTTATTCTCTCCTTAACCTTCAATTGGGTTGTAGCAAAAGGTGGAGTCCATAACTCTGCTCTGGTTCAATTGCCTTCCCACTCCTCCCATATCGACAGGTACAACCCATTTAGCAGAAGATAGAGGAGGGTTTATCTGACTCCCATAGTGAAGGGTTACAACTGGAGAAACCCTCCAGGTACATCAGGGATAATCTTCCACAGGGTTCATAAGATTCAGAGCTGGGAAGGATCTTGGACTGTATCACTGTCTGAGAAGACTACTTAACCCTGGAGAGGAATATCACCAGGAAGTTGGCCACCAGGTAACAAGTTTTTTGGCCCACATGAAGACCACTTACTAAGAGACAAAGGGGTCGCTTTCTGCATTTGTGGAGGCAGCAACTCATACTGATAAAATAACAGACCTTTTGATATTTGGACACTGATAAGAAAAACGGGCTTCAAGGTCAACTCAGCTAGCAAATGCTGAAACCAGGTCTCTTGACTCCTAAACCACATATGTGTATGCTGTAGCAATAAAACCTCTGGCCTTGGAATTCAAGAGACCTGAGTTCAAGTCTTCCAACTCCTATGTGACCTGGGGGAAATCATTTCACTTCGGACTACCATTCACACTCTCTTATTGCATTGTTGTTAGATCATTCATTTCATTTTTTAAATTAAATTTTATGTTTATTTTTAGTTTGCATCATTCATTTCCACAAGATTTTGAGTTACAAATTTTCTCCCCACCTTTCCCCTCCCCACCACCCCAACACAGCGATCCCACTGTATACCCCCACCCCAATCTGCTCTCTCCTATATCCTCCCCCATACCCTCTCTGACTTTCCAGTAGGGCAGGGTGGATCTCTATACCCCCGTGCCTGTATATCTTATTTCTCAGTTGCATGTAAAAAAAATTAAAAAATAATAATATATATATTTTTAAACATTTGATTTTAAAACTCTGAATTCCAGATTCTTTCCCTTCCTCCCTTGTCACCCACCCTTACTGTGAAGATAGGCAATTCAATATAGGTTGTACACATGTAGCTACACAAAACATTTCCATAGTGGATATATTGTTAAAGACTGGCTAT
Source organism: Gymnobelideus leadbeateri (assembly GCA_011680675.1). Lineage (NCBI taxonomy): Eukaryota > Metazoa > Chordata > Mammalia > Diprotodontia > Petauridae > Gymnobelideus > Gymnobelideus leadbeateri. Next base: position 62,190 of record WOXC01004251.1, on the reverse strand, counting down.
ATTTCCCTCCATCCTATCCTGCCCCCTATTTGTTCTATTCTCTGCTTTGACCCTGACCCTTTTCAAAAGTGCGTGCTTCTAACTTCCCTCCCCCCCACCTGCCCTCCACTCCATCATTCCCCCTCTCATCCCCTTCCCCCCTACTCTCCTGTAGGATGAGATACCCTATTTAATATGTATGTCATTCCTTCCCTAAGCCAAATTCAATGAGAGTAAGGTTGACCCATTCCCTTTTGCCTTCCTTTTCTTCCCCTGCATTGTAACAGTTTTCCCTTACCCCTTCTATATGAGATAATTTACCCCATTCTGTCTCTCCCCATCTCCTCTCATTATATTCCTCTCTCACCTCTCAATTTCACCTTTTAAGTGTCATCCCTTCCTATTCAATTGGTCCTGTGCCCTCTGTCTATGTTTATCTATACACATATATACACACACTCATATATGTATTCATATGCCCATATACCCTCCTATATAGACATATATATGTATGTATACATATATATATACATTCATATTCCCTTCAACTATTCTCATACTGAGAAAAGTTTCATAAGTTACAATTATCATTTTTCCATATAGGAATGTAAATGCAAAAAAGTAAATGTAAATAGAATGTAAATAGTAAATGTAAAACTTTGATAAGTTCCTTGTGATTTCTTTTCCCTGTTTACCTCCTCATGCTTCTCTTGCTTCTTGTATCTGAATGTCAAATTTTCTATTCAACTCTGGTTTTTCATCAAGAATGCTTGAAAATAGGGGCGGCTAGGTGGCGCAGTGAGTAAGAGCGCCGGCCTCGGAGTTGGGATGACCCGAGATCGAATCCAGCCTCAGAAAATGAGCACCCACACAAAAATAATGACTGGCCATGTAACCTTGAGCAAGTTACTTAACCCCAATTGCTTCTTAAAAAAAAAAAAAAAGAATGCTTGAAAATCCTCTATTTTCCCCTGAAACATTATACTCAGTTTTGCTGGGTAGGTGATTTTTGGTTTTAATCCCAGATCCTTTGACCTCCAGAACATCTTATTCCAAGCCCTTTGATCCCTCAATGTAGTAGCTGCCAGGTCCTGTGTTATCCTGATCGTGTTTCCACAATATTCAAATTGTTTCTCCTTAGCTGCTTGTAAAATTTTCTTCTTGATCAGGGAATTCCAGAACCTGGCTATAATATTCCTAGGAGTTTTCTTTTTGGGATCTTTTTCAAGAGCTGATTTGTGGATTCTTTCAACCTCTATTTTTCCCTCTGGTTCTATAACATCAGGGCAATTTTCCTTGAGAATTTCTTGAAGGTTTTCTAGGTTCTTTTTTTGATCATGGCTTTAGGTAATCCAATAATTTTTAAATTCTCTCTCCCAGATCTATTTTCCAGGTCAGTGGTTTTTCCAATTTCATATTGCCTTCTCTTCATTTGTTTGGATATGTTTAATAGTATCTTGATTTCTCATAAAGTCACTAGCTTCCATTTGCTACAATCTAATTCTGAAGGAATGATTCTCCTCAGTGAGCCTTTGAGATTCTTTTTCCATCAGGCAAATTCGGCTTTTTAAGGCATTCTTCTCCTCATTGGCTTTTTGAGCCTCTTTTTCCATTTGAGTCAGTCTATTTTTTAAGATGTTATTTTCTTCAGTCAGGTTGTTGACTCTCTTTTCATGATTTTCTTGCATCTTCTCATTTCTCTTCCCAAGTTTTCCTCCACTTCTCTTATTTGGTTTTCAAAATCCTTCTTAAGTTCCTCTATGGCCTGTAACCAATTCATATTTTTCTTAGAAGCCTCTGATGCAGGAGTTCTGACTTTGTTGTCTTCCTGCCATTCCATGCTTTGATCCTTTTTGTCCCCAAAAAAGAGATCCAAAGTTGGATTGCCGTGCTTGCTTTGCTTCCTTTACTTGCTCATGTTGCCACTCAATTACTTGACTTGTGAACTTTTTGCCACAGTAGAACTCTGCTTCCAGAGAGGAGAGCTTTGTCCCAAATCACTGGGGTTTTCTCAGCTGCTGGTGCTATTGGTTGGCTGCCCTCTCTGAAGCCTCCACACACTCTGACTCACTGGTCACATATCCCAGGACCTCCACCCTAGACAGAAATACAGATCCAAGCAGGTTAAAGCAAGAGAAATTACCCCCTCAGAATGATTGGTTGGTCCCCCTACAAACTGCAGGCCAGGAACTCTGACAGCTATGCAGCAGTGGCTGCACAGCTGCCACACTTCAGCCGCTTCTCCCTCTGGGGGCAGAGGTTGGGCTGCACTCCCTGGCTTCCTGTTCCCAAAGTCTGCACTGACTTCTTACTTTGTCTTTGGCATTTATGGGTTGATAATTCTGGAAAGTGCCATAGCTGCTGGTGATCCACTCTCCTGATGTCCTTCTAGCCATGGCTGGTCGGGCCACCCTGGGGCTAAAACCATGACTGACAGAAGGCTGGGCTCTGCTCTCAGTGTGCTGCGATGGACCCTTCCTGCTGACCAGCCAGGCTGTCTTCAGTAGGACATTTGTTTCTTTCTGTTACTTTGTAGGTTCTGTAGCTCTAAAGTTTGTTTAGTGTCATTTTTATAGGTATTTGAGGTGGTTAGGGGTGGGGGGCGCTCAGGGAGTTTTCCTGCTTCTACACAGCCATCTTTTCTCCACCCTGAAATTATTAATTTCTTATACCATTCAAATGTGTGTAATTATTAAAGCTGCCATTTATATAGCCGAGGGCCTTTCTTGGAGAAAGTGGAGAAAAAAAGATGAAGTGACTCTATTTTTTCCCCAGAGATGGTAGAGAATGGGCTTCTTTGATATTTAAAGTGCAGTGTTGTACTAGGTGGCCTTTTTTTCATTAACCAGTGTCTTATTTTGACTACTGAGGCCTATCTTATAATTCCAGGTGCTACAGACACCTATATTTCTACTTACAGGAGTGAAATTAAGTAATGGATGAAACTGGTATTACTGCTGTTGTTCTTGCTATTGACAGGAGTACAGTCAAGAGAAAGCAAAGAAGTCCTTTAGCACATTGGATGAACCACCTTTGGTGAATTTAGGGGAAGGATTTATCAGATTGGCTAATATGACAAAAAAGAAAATGATGGATGTTGGAGGGTATGTGGGAAAACTGGGACACTAATGCACTATTGGTGGAGTTGTGAACTGATCCAACCACTCTGGAGAGCAATTTGGATCTATGCCTAAAAAGCTATAAAATCTGTACATATTCTGTGACCCAGCAATAACACTGCTATGTCTATATTCCAAAGGCATCCAAAAAAGGGAGTAGAGAGAAGGACCTATTTGTACAAAAATAATTATAGCAGCTCTTTTTGTGGTGGCTAAGAACTGGAAACTGAAGGGATGCCCATCAATTGGGGAATGGCAAAACGAGATGTGGTATATGGTTGTAATGGAATATTATAGTGCAATAAGGAATGAAAAGGAGGATGATTGCAGAAAAACCTGGACTTACATGAACCGATGCAAAGTAAAGTGAACAGAACCAGGAGAAAGTCATACATAGTTGTAAGATGAAGAACTGTGAATGATTTAGCTATTCTCAGCAATCCAATGATCCAAGACAATCCCAAAGGACTAACGATGAAGCGTACTATCAGCCTCCAGAGAAAGAACTGATATTGTTTGAATACAGATTGAAGCATACTATTTTTCACTTTTTTCTTTCATCTTTTTTTAATTCAAGTCTCTTTGTATAATATGACTAATATGGAAATGTTTTACATGATTGCATGTGTATGACCTCTCTTAGATTGCTTACCATTTTGGGGACAGGGGGAAGGGAGGGAAGAAGGGATAGAATTTGGAACTCAAAACTTAAAAAAAAACCCAAATGTTTAAAAATTGTTTTAACATGTAACTGGTGGGGTGGGGGGGGATTATATATGTGTGTGTTTGTTTATTTTTTTAATTTAGGGAAGGATGTAAACAAATCACACAAGATAAGCAGGAATGGAGGGGTTTGCTGTATATCTTTGGAGGGAACTTCCAAGCAGATGAGATCACAAATCCATTTTAGCATTATCATCATCACTTATCACTCACTAAAATAACATCCCCCCCTCCACTTTTCTAAGGAGAACAAACATGTTTAAGTGTGGTTCATAAGTAATCTTTTTATTTGTGTGTTAAGAGCTAATAGCTTTCTTGAAACATCCACTCTTGCAGCCTTGTGAGGTTGCATGCTCCAAGTTGGACAGGTTTGGATTCTTTTCCTCCTTGTAACTCTGCAGAAGTCGGTGCCCCCACGTTAATTAGCAGTAGCTTCTCTCGAGGTCACTTTAAGGATTGTTATTAGTGCCCAAGCTGAGAAGACTTAGCCTGAAATAATCCCCACCACCCAACATCATTGACTGACTATTCATCATTTTCTACTTGTTTTTGAGATCCAGTCTGTAGCAGAGCTCCCCCTAGACCACAAGCATCTTCATCTAAGGCTACTAAAGGTCTTGACTGTGTACCAAGGATGTCCCAAAGACAAATCATGCACATAGAAAAGACCATCTGCAGTCTTTGAGGTGTGCATTCTCTGGCCAATTAGCATTCAGAAAAGGTTGCCCACAGCTCAGGTCCATATTCCCTGATGAATTAGAGTACTTAAATCCTCAAGAACTTTAGAAGTGGAAGACTTAACTGATAAGGCATAATGTCAGGCAACAGAAAGAACTTTTCTCCTAATAATCAAGAGTAGTCTAGCCTCAAACTGAATTGTAGCTGAAGACTCATCCTGCCACCCTCACATGGAAGCCAGTACTTGCACCAGAATGGAGAAGATCATTCACCAGGGAAGGCTTCCTGTAGGGGGTGGCACATGAAAAGGTGGAAAGGAGAATAATAGGAATCCATGGTAGAGATCAGGATGGGGGATTATTGATGAGTACAGGTGTCCTCCAAACAAGCAAAAGCAGAGAGGACATACCAAGCCCCCACAGGGGGTCTGGATGAGCAGGGCATGTACAGACCCCAGCCTCATATGTCAGCAGAGACAGGACCGGTGTGAGCCAAGAATAAGGAAACTCCTCGTGTGCCAGTAACTGGAAAGTTCTCTGGCCATAGGAAAGGGCCATTCTTTCGGGTGTGGGTGAGTCAAGCTAGAAGGCAGGGGCAAGAGAGTAAATGTTATATAAAAGTCAGGCAAGTCAGAAATGTTGCAGAGAGAGAGAGAGAGAGAGAGAGAGAGAGAGAGAGAGAGAGAGAGAGAGAGAGAGAATATAGCTATAGTGTGTATAGCTATATATAATATATGATATAGTATATAACTATTATATCTAGATAGATTGTATAAAGCTACATATACATATAGTGCATAACTATATATATATATATATATATATATGTATCAGTTGCTGGTCAGAATTCTAAATTAAGGGTATCTGTTAAAAATTAGAGAGTTGAAATATAAAACTACAAGGAAATTAACACTTTCTCTGCACTCAAGCAGTTTTAGGGAGAAGTGAGGGCCTTTTATTCTGTAAGTGGATATCTCTACTGATGCTGATGCAGAGACCCTGTGAGGTCCCAGGAGGCCCAACTGACCCAGCCAACACAGTCAGCCTAGCTGAAGCAGAGGAGCTTATTTATTCTCTCCTGAGATGGGGGTAGGCAGGGTTGAGCTAGTTGGGTTGACCTGACCCCTTCTATCCTTGTGTTACAAATCAATCGCTTCCTTCTACTCTCCCAGGATCCTTACAGGGTTCTCTTACCAGTAATTCCTCATGTCTCCCTGCTCCTCCCCCGCCATGCAAAAAAAAGTTCTCTATAGAGCATGGAAGGGAGTATCAAAGCCAAGGTCATGGTCAGCTTGGGGACCAGTCCCCTGCACTCACCTTGGATTTTCTGGGAGTTGTCAATGACAAAGTTGCCATTCCACACAACAGAGAGGTTGACGGGCAGGTTGCTGATATCATTTCCTTCATAGGTGTACTGTGGGAGGGAATAAAGAGAGCATGTAGTCAGGAAGAAAGGTGAAGAGGGGCTTCAGGAACCAGTCATGTAAGCCTGATGCCAAGGAAAAGCCACGACTTGGCAAAATACTCCAGAGCTCTCAGTGGGAAAGTTCTGCAGGAGTTAGGTCATATGGCAATGTGTAGTGAAGGCTCCCAACACATGACTTAACCCTGCACACACTGACCCACAGGCTTTTTGAATCTCATCTATGCTGAGTTATTAGTGTAGTTCCAGATTCTAGTCTCTCTGGGGCCAATGATTTCCCCAAGACCTCAAATGTGCTCCCGATTAAGACCCCTGGGACCTTTCTTTAAACCCCTATGTTTATTGATTGAATAAGCTATTGTCTGACCTTGAATTGTCAAATAAACAAGTTAATTCATCTCAAGCCTCTGTATCTTTATCTATGAAATGGGGACGATAATATTTATATCCCTGTTCCATCTCACAGGGTTATTATGAGCAAAATACTTTGTAAACCCCCAAACAGGATTAAAACACAAACTAACACTATTGTTATTGCTTGTACTTGCTCCCATCTCCCCATTTCTGTTCAACAGTCTTCCCCCACTCCTTCACTAAAATGCCCTGCTGGCCTATATTTGGCTTCTTCTGCCAAATCTCCTCTCTTCAGAATCCTACCGTCCTCTATCCCTGCATATTTTCAATTATTCTTAGTCACTTAACTTCTTCTATAGTGAAGACACACAGTCAATGGAGCTCTGGGCCTGGAGTCTAAAAGAACTGAGTTCAAATCTGGCCTCAGACACTTCCATTTACTAGCTTTGTGACTCTTGGCAAGTCATTTAACTCTTAGCCTTCTAGGCCAGTGGTGTCAAACCCATTGGACAGGGGGGACCACTAAAGCATACATAAGGATCCCTGCAGCAGCATGTTGACCTAGAATGCCACATATTAACATTATCTATGTTCATCTATGCTACTTTGTATTTTTATTAATTTTTGTTAAATGTATCCCAAGTGCATTTTAATCTGGTTAGGGGCATACCTGGGAGTGCTGCTGACCCATATGCCACCTGAAGGCCTTTTGTTTGATGCTTCTGTTCCAGGCAATTTTCCAAGACTTTAATTTGTAGAAAAGAGACTGATGGAGTTTTTTCTTCTGGGGGTTCTCTTTACTAATGGAATCACAGATCCAGTCCCTCTAACCCATCCCTTTTGACCCCAGAGGGCAAAACCAGGAACAATAGAGCTGTCCAAAAGTGGAAAGATTTGCCTCAGGAGGCAGTAGGCGTCCCTCAGTTGAAAATATTCAAGTAAGATGGTGGAGTAAAGGCAGGGACTTGCATGAGCTCTCCCAAATTCCCCTCCAATCAACTTTAAAATAACATCTTTAAACTAATTCTGTAGTGACAGAACCAGCAAAAGGTGAGGGTGAAATAATTTTCCAGTTCAAGACATCTGTCTCACTGGGTAAGAATGGAACACAGTCCAGCCCAGTCTAGTTCAGGCCTCACCACCATAGGCCACACCCTAGCAAGCCAGCAGCAGGCCCAGGGAGTGACTGAATCTTTAGCAATGGCAGTTTCTGGAGCTCTCAGCTCACAGATGGTAAGGGGGAGGGGAGGCTGTGTCTAGGCAACTGGTACAGGGGACCTTATTCTGGCACTGGTAGCAGGACTGTTTTGCCTTGCCCATCAACTGCTGAATGGTCAAACAAGTTACAGTATATGACTATGATGAAATATTGATTGTGACCAGGATGCTCTCAGAAAAACCTGAAAAGACATGAATTGATGCAAAGTGAAGTGAGCAGAACCAGGAGAACTTTGTTCATAGTAACAGCAACAGTATATGATGAACAACTGTGAACCACTTAGCTAGTCTCAGCAATACAATGATCCAAGACAATTCTGAAGGACTCATGATGAAAAATGCCATCCACTTCCTGAGAAGGAACTGGTGGAGTCTGAATGCAGATTGAAGCATACTTTTAAAAATTCTCTTTATTTTTTCTCACTTTGGGGAGTGGGTCTGTGTTTTCTTTCACAACATGACTAATATGGAAATATGCTTTGCATGATTGCACATGTTTAACCTTTATCAAATTGCTTGCTTTCTCAATGAAGGGGGAGGGGAGAGAATAGGAGGGAATTTAGAACTCAAAATAAAAAAAACACAAATGTTAAAATTTGTTTTTACATGTAATTGGAAAGAAGAAAAGATTTGAAAAAAAAAGGAAAATCTTCAAGTAGATGTTACAGATGGAGTTCCTTTGGGGCACGGACTGATCTGACTAAGTGACCACCTCTGGTTCCTTCCAATGGGAAGATCTGTGATTTTATGACCTTGGATGAATCTTTAGAACCTAAAATGTCAAAATTGTAAAGGGCCATAGAACACAAAATGCCAGAGACCTTAGAATGCTGAACAATAGAACATAGAAATGTCAGAGATAGAAGTAATCTTATAGTGTGGTATCTTACAGTGTAGAATGTTCAGGTCCAGAAAGGATGCTCTTTCTCCAAGACCATGCTGCTTCCTGCACTGGCTCCTCATTCTCCCACCTCTTACCTCTTCTGCCTTTGTGCCCTCCAAGATCCCCCTCATCAGCCTTTCACACTCTCTCCCCAGGTGATTTTGTCTTCTATCACCTTTGGACAGATGCTTCCCATATTTCTTTCTCTGGATATAAACTTTTCCAGTATTTCTCAAGACCTTTCTTTTGAATGTCCTGATAACAACTTCTAGAAGGTGGTCTTATTTAAAAGCCAAACTTAATCTTCGAAAAATTAAAATAATCTTCCTTCCTCCTCCTGAATTTTTATTTCCCTCTCTCCTACCCCAGCATCATCCACTGTTTACCTTTCTCCTTAATCCCTTGGCTCAAACCCTTGGGTGTTATTTTCACTTCCTCCTTCTTTCTCACCACCCTCCCCATCCCCATATCCAATTCCAATCTGTCACCAAGTCCTGCCAATTCTCCCTCCTCAATGTTTCTCATATTCATCCCTTCCTTTTCATTTCTACATTCACCATCTTGATCCAGGCCTTTATCCTCTGATTTTCAAATTTTTATAGACATCTAGAGAAATTTCAGAATTAGAAAGAAACTTGATGGTCCAGCAAACCCATTTTATGGAGGAAAATCTGAGGCCCAGAAAGGGTATGTCACTCACCCAAGGTCACACAGTGAGTTAGTGACTGAGCCAGAATCAGAAGCCTGGTCTTTTAACTGGAAATGCCTCCTAGTCTCCTAAAATGTTACTGAAAACTATTCTTTTTTTTTCAAGGACAAATATACTTTTCTATCCAAAATACTCCCCCTTTTTTTTTTAAAAAAAGAAAAAGATACAACTTTGTTGCATGTTTTACATGAAATGTCACCCAAAAAAGGGACAGTTTGTTGAAACTTTGCTTCAAGGCTGCTGACTTTCAATTAAGGTTCTGAGTGTCTGGTTTGCTGCAGGTCCTAAAAGAATTGCCAGTGTCCCAGTCCCATCCATGAAGAGCTGGCTGAGCTAGCAGGCCCAAGATGCCCTACGGGAGCCATGGTGTTTCCTTCATGCTTTTATTCTTTAACAATGAGATTGAGCCCCCTTCAAAATAGATTTAGTTCCTTGGTCTATTTTATTTACTGAAAATATAAGAAAATAAAACAACTGCAAAAGTCTAGAGTATGAAGATAAACTCTCTTGAGACAATGCTTCTTCCATTGGGCCAAGCTGCCCGTTCCATCTCCACTCTTTCCCCTGCCGTTTACTAAGTTAGCAGAGGCTGCTAGAGGCAACCTTCCTTAAATTCCTTTTTTTCAATCACATAGTGATATTTTGTAGCAGTACCCAATGGCCTATCAGACAAAGCTCAAGCCTGGTCAAGCTTTCCCAACGTCCTCCCACAGCTCCAATACAAGTTGCTTCCCCAGATCTCATTCTATCTGTCACAGCAGAGAGGATTGTAAGGGGGAGAGGAAGGCATTGATTTCCAGCCCAAGCTCTTCTTCCTGCCTGCCAACCTCCAACCACCATGTTAAATCTCAACTCCCCAAACAGTTCCTATCAGTCAACACCTCCCCTAGCAAGGGAAGCCAATGGGATTTCACACTTTGCACACAAACAAACAGCTTCAATAGAATCAGCAGCACATAAAGAGTGAAATTCTGAGGGAAATAGAAAGGATACTGTATTCAGAATCAGAAAACCTGGAGACGAGTTCCAGCTCTGCCCACTCTGGAAGCTTGACCCTAGGCAAAGGCACCACCTCTGACTCGCCTGCCCAACATAGTTGTTACACGGATCCAGTGAAATAACAGCAGCTAGGTGACCCAGTGGATAGAATGCTAGACTTGGGGTCAGGGAGACCTGAGTTCAAATTCTGATTCAAATACTTACTAGCTACATGACCCTGGACAAGTCACAGCATCTCCCAGGCTGAGTTTCCTCATTAGTGAAATGGGAATTAATAATAATAATTTCCACCACCCGCCCTGCCCCAGGGTTGTTGTGAGGAAAATATGAGACAATATATGTGAAGTGTTTTACAAAATTTAAAGCCATGGCAATGTGCTTTAACAATGTAAATCCTTACTATTGTCGTTCTTGTTCAATAGTTTCAGTCATGTCTGACTCTTTGTGACCCTGCTTGGGGTTTTCTTGGCAAAGATACTGAAGTAGCTTGCCATTTCCTTCTCCAATTTATTTCACAGGAAAGGAAACTGAGGCAAACAGGGTTAAGTGACTTGCCCAGGGTCACACAGCTAGTAAGTGTCTGAGTTTGGATTTGATCTCAGGCCTTCCTGATCCCAGGCCCAAAGCTCTATCCACTGCACCACCTAGCTGCCTTCTTATTATCTTCCTTCAACCCATGTGGTGTACATTTTCCCCACTAGACAGCTGCATTTCCTTTGATCTTAGGGCCCAGAGAATATGGTATTATCATTTATAGTCTGTCTATACCGTGCTAGATTCATCTCCCTTCTGTCACTTTATAGCCTCTGCATTGCTTAGAGTAGTCACTTAATAATTTTTTGTTGAATGAAGGAAGGAATGAATGAATATCCATCTCCTCTGATTCATCCTCTAAGCTCCCCGAGGGCAGGGATGTGTCTCCCATGTGTCTCTGATGGTTGTCTATTCCCTTGGACTCCAATGTTCAATAAATCTTAATTGAATTGAAAATTGAATTGTCTAGCTTGTCTGTGAGAAATGGAGTGGGGGCGGGGAGAGATGAGGGAAGAGAAGAGTGAATGAAAAAGAAAGATTAATGGCACAGATACAATCAAAAACAGAAGTTAAACTGGAAATGTTAATCATTTCAGAGAGGGTCTCAGTTGAATTACTAGCACTATGGCTCACAATAGAAAGAGGCAGACAGAGAAGATCATAGGATTTAGAGCTGGAAGGGGCTTTTGAGATCAGAGTACAATCCCCTCATTATAGAGCTGAGAAAACTGGGGCCCAGACTCACAGAAAGAGTCTGTAACCCTAACCTAACCCTTTGTTTTACTGAGGGAGAAATGGGGCATCACAGCTGTAGAACTGGGGCCATGTAGTCTGACCCCCTTTGTTTCACATATCAAGAAACTGAAGCTAAGGAAAATTAAGTGAATTACCTGGGATCACATAAGTAATGAATACCATTCAAACCAAAGCTTTCTGGATCCAGACCCACTGTTCTTCCTATTATTCCACAGAGTCTCCAATCAGGGAGAAATACTCAGAGAAGAGGGAGAAGGGAGAGATAGGAGAGATGTATGGGGGAGCTAGAGAGATTAGGAAAGAGAAGAAAAACCCTTTCCAGAGCATCTTATCACCAGGTGATTGATTGAAGGCTGGGCTCTCTGCCTCTCTGGCTTAATAACAAGCTGGCCATTGAGCCATCACTGCTTCCTCCCCCCTTTTTATAAAATCTCATATTTCTTGATAATTAGAAAATCAATTATTTTTTATTAAGAAGGAAATACACCTGGCCTTTTTTATAGAAAGGAAGAGCAGAGAACTGGGATGAAGGGTGGATATTGTCTCATAAATTAGCTAGCGACTCCAGAAAAACTCCAGAAAAAATGAGTCCAAGACCCCATCAGCATGGACCAGCTCTAGGTAAATGATGGAGAACCCAATGAGAAGAGGGAAAGGAAAGAAGGTAAGGGAAAATAGCACAGGGAGAGGGGGGAAAGGAGGAAAGGAGATAAAACAGGAGAGGGAGGGAGAAGGAAGGAAGGAAGGAAGGAAGGAAGGAAGGAAGGAAGGAAGGAAAGAAGGGAGGGAGGAAGGAAGGAAGGAAGGAAGGAAGGAAGGAAGGAAGGAAGGAAGGAAGGAAGGAAGGAAGGAAGGAAGAAAGGAAGGAAGGAAAGGAGGGTGGGAGGAAGATAACAGGGGAAAGAAGAAGGGAGGATAAAACAGAAGGACAGGGGGAGGAGAAGGGAGAGAGAAGGAGAAAAAGAAAGAGAAGCAGTGGAGGGAAGGAGAGGAATGATTTGGGAGAAGAGATGGAAAGGGGAGGGAGGAGCTAGAGAAGGAAGAGGAGAAGGTAGAAATGGAAAAGTGGTAGAGTGAAGAAGGGGAGAAAGGACAAGGAAAGGGGAAGGAGAAAAGAAAGAGTGGACAAGTGCAAGAATAGAAGAGGGAGGAGAGAGAGTAAAGGAGTGGATGGGAAGAGAAAGGGAGGGGAAGAAATGGAGATGGGAGGGGGATGCCTTCTCTTGGCTCCCCCATGCTGGCTTCCAGCCCTACCTTCTGGATCTGCCCAGCTGCTTTGGGCCCCAGATTGATAATGGACCTGAATTGGATGGGGAAAGAGAAGCTTTTTCCGAATATACATATATATATTCTCCCCACCCCATACAAAGAAAGCTATCCCATTACTACCAGAGCTGGCTGGGGGGTGGGGTGGGACTTTGATTATATCAGGACAAAGAGATAAGAGGCAAGGGACAGGAGCTACCAAGTGACAGATGGAAGAAAATGTTTGCAATCAGTCTGTAAATACCGAGAACAGAACAAAGCTTATTTATATACACACTATCGCTGAGGGGGATACATCTATCCCCAAAAGGAAGGTGAACTAGAGGATTTGGGGGGAATATGGCAAGCAGAAAAGAGCTGCAGACAAGGACTTAGGACAGATTATTCTTGGTCTTCCTGGCTATGTGACCTTAGACAAGTCATTTTCCCCATCTGGGTCTTGGTTTCTGCCTCTCCTTTCTAGCTCTAAGGCTCTAACTTGCCTACAGCACATCAGAGTCACAGTTTTCCCTGACTGTGAGTTGTTAATAATGGAAACTACTTCTTATGTCTAGAATAGGAGGCAATGTGATATAGTGGGCAGAAGAGCGAGCCTGAAGTCAGAAGACATGAGTTCAAATCACTTCACCTCTTTGGACCTCAGTCTACCCATCTGAAATATGAAAGGATTGGACTAAATGATCTCTAAAGTACTCTCTACACCTAAATCACTTGATGCTATGGAAATTTGGAATTAAAGGACCTTAGTTTGAATTCTGTCTCTGCCACTGACTACCTACATGACTTTGGGCAAGTCCCTTAACCCATATGGGTTTATACAATGAGAGAGTTGAATTAGACAACCTCTTTCTAAATCTCTGATCCTATTATTCTATGTACTGGGGGTCCTAGAGCAAGCTACATCTTTTCTGGGCCTCAGTTTCCCCAACTGTAAAATTAAGGTGTCAGATTCTCTGCCCCCCCCCGGAGGTCCCTTCCAGCTCTAAATCTAAAAAAACAAGATTCTAAAATGCTATTCTGAGCGATGCTAAGGAGGCTAACCCAAGTCCTGCCTTCTCAGGATAAGGGGGAGGGGAGGGGCAGGTTAGAAATAAATAAATAAATAGGGTATCAAGAAAGCAATCAGGGAAAGGATAAAGCAAAATATTTTGAGGAACGGAATAAATATTTATAGCTGAGGGAGCTGCTAATAGAGATCACACACCAAAGAAACAAGGGAGGAGGAGAAGTGGAAACAGAAATGACAAAAAAATCAGAGAACAAGAGAAGTCTGCACTGACGAGATCAAAGTTGGGGGGTGGGGGGAAGAGCGGGGCAGCCAAAAATAAAAGCATCACTAGGAGAATTCTAAAATCTGAGAATCAGAGACTTGGATCATAGAACCTCAGAGCTGGAAGGACCCGAAGGGCTTTGCTGATTGCAGGGATCCCATCATCTCTGAGAGCCTCGGCTTGAATACGTTCACTGATGGGGAGCTTACTACCTTACAAGGCAGCCAGATTGATAGGATCATGGATTTAAAGGGGGAAGGGAACTTTCATCAAATCCAACCCCTCCTTTTTATATATGAAGTAACTGAGGCCAAGGCAGCCAGGTGGTTCAGTGGATAGAGCCTGAAGTCATAAAAGACTTGAGTTCAAATCCATCCTTAGATGCTTACTAGCTGTGTGGCCCTGAGCAAGTCATTTAACCTTGTCTGCCTCGGTTTCCTCATCTGTAAAATGAGTTGGAGAAAGAAATGGCAAACCACTCCAGTATCTTTGCTTAAAATATATATATATATATATATATATATATATATATATATATATATATATATATATATCAAATGGGGTTATGAACAATTGAAGCCACAGGAGGTTAAGTAATATGTCTAAGATCACAGAGAAGTCATAAACAGGGACTTGAACCCAGGTTCTCTGACTGCTGTTTGTTAGAAAATCTTTTCTTATTATGACCTAAAACTTATCACCCTATTTCTTTCTCCCATTAATTATCTTTTAATATTCAAGGCAAAAGAGAAAAAAAGAGAGTGACAGAGGAGAGCCCTGGGGGAGCTGCCTGTACAGCATGGGGAGCCCCCTCTTGCCCACCTGGCCCTCACTGGCCTGTCCCTGTGGCCACCACGTCCCTCCCTACCTTGGCACCTCCACCAGCCCAGCGGAGGCTCCAGGAAGCTGATCAGGCCCCCTGCTCCCTGGGAGTACAGGGTGGGGCGGGGGGAGTGCTTGCAAACAGGAATGATGAACATCCACACACTTGTTTTTTAAACAAGGAGCCCCAGAATGACATTAAACAGAGAAAACACCCACTCTCTCTTCCCACGCTGAACTCTCTCTCTCTCTCACTCCACTGCACTTTCAGTCACAACAGTGCATTTACACGCCCTTCTAGCAGAGACGAGGAGACTGCATGTCTGTCTGTCTGTCTGCTTCATGAACGCAAGCCCAGCAGGGAGCCAGAGCAGGAGGAAGCAGAGGAGCAGCCCTCGGGCCCAAGGGGGTCAAACATGTGGTCAATGGGCCTTGTGAGGACCACAACACCCCCAAGTGAGGCTGAGCCAGATTCAAATGGAATTGGGAGATGCTGAACAAGAGAAAGAGATAGGCAATAAAACATAGATAATATTACATTTTAAAAGTAAATCAATATGCAGCCCACAGGAATTCTGAGATATGGTTAGTAGTCCCTTTTTTCTATCTGAGTTTGACATCACTGCTCTGAACTTCCCCTTCCCCCACCCCACCCCATCCTCCTGACTTCTCCAATGGAGCAAGTGGTCAGTGAAGTGTCTGTGTGAGAGAAAGAGAGACACAGAGAAAGATACAGAGAGAGAGACAGAGAAACAGAGACAGAGACAGAGAGAAAGAAACAGAGATTGGCAGGGGGTGGGGCCTGGAATGTGTCTGCCTTGGCCTGGGAGGAGGGAAGGAGAAAACAAGGGTTCCAGGATGCATGTGAGGGCTGTGTGTGCCACTGTGTGTATCAGATGAGGCAGGGAGAGAATGAGCCTTTACATTGTGCACACACTAGGCCAGGCAGCATGCTAGGTACTTTATAAATCATTTGATCCTGGTAACAATCCTGCAAGGTAGGTGATGTTATGATCCCCATTTTAGAGCTGAGGAAACTGAGTCAAACAGAAGTTAAAGGACTTGCCCAGGGTTAGCTAGTAAGTGTCCAAGGCTGAATTTGAACTCCAGTCTTCTGACCCTGGGTCCAATGCTCTGTCCTCTGTGCTACCAGCTGCCTCTCATGGGGTAGATCAGTGTAGAATCAGAACCCCTTTTCCAAGAGAATGTCAGCTCTTGAAGAGCAGAAATGGGCTGGATTTTTCTTTATATCCCTAGCACCTAGCCCAGTATCTCCTATAGGATACATAATAAATGTCTGCTGATTTGAAGTGGGTGTGCGGGCATGGGTATGTGAGATGCACGGGTTGGGAATTGGATTCCTATGGAAGTATTCTGATAGGTGGGTAGCTAGGTGGCACAGTAGATACAGCACTGGCCCTGGAGACAGAAGGAGGACTTGGGTTCAAATCTAGGCTCAGACCCTTATTAGCCCTGTGATCCTGGGTAAGTCACTTAACTCCATTTGCCTCAGTTTCTTCATCTGTAAAATGAGCTGAGGAGGGAAACGGTAAATCACTCCAGTATCTTGGCTAAGAAAATCCCAAATGGGGTCAGGGAAAGTCAGATATGACTGAAATTACTCGACAACAACAACATTCTGACGGGTGTTTATGTGACAAATATGTGGTGGGGTATTGGCGCGTGTGTGTGATGATGAGGTATGTATGATGGGAGGAGGCCCAGTGCAATGGAAAGGAACCCTAGACTTAGCACTTGCCAGCCTCAGGGACGTCCTTGACTCCTCTGGCATTTAGTTTCCTCAATTGTAGATGGAGGGGACTGGGCTAAATCTATGATCCTAAATCGTATATAATGAGATGGGGGGGTGGAGGACAGGTATGCTTATGGAGGGGATGGCACATGCATTTGTGGTGGCAGCATGCTGAGTGTGATAGTATGGGAGAGAAATAGGAGACAGAGACAGAGAGACTGCAGTTGGTGTGACGTATGTGTGAGATCAGATATGTAGGACAGAAAATGTACTGCAAAGGGATGCATGCCTTGAGTTAATGGGCATGTCCACATTGAAGCCCAGGCTGAATTTTGAACTGGAAGGGACTTTAAAGGGCATCTCTCCCATTTTACATATGAGAAGACTGAGCCTGAGAGAAGGAAATTACTTGCCCAAGTCAGGTATCTGCTATGTGGAAGAGCTGAGGTCCAATGCCAGGTCATCTGAATCAAGCGCTGCTAAAGCTGGATCAGCAGGATTGTCTCCATGAACTGCGGAACGTGCACTAATGCTGTTCAATATGTAGGAAAACACAATGCTTGGGTCTCCATCTATGTAGAAGTGCTCATTTCAGCCTCTGGAAGAACATTGGAGCTTCTCCTGGAGGTTCTGCATGGTGAGAATCAGAAACACATGGGACTAGGGGTATGGTGGGATATAAAGTCTCTACAGACTCAGAATGAGGGGAGGGGGAACATAAGCATTTATAATACCTACTATGTACACTGTGCTAAGCACTTTACAAATATTATCTCACGTGTCCTTACAATCACCCTCCAAAGTAAGTGTTATTATTCCCATTCTACAGCTGAGGAAACTGAGGCAAACAAAGGTTTAGTGACTTGCCCAGGGTCACACAGATATTAAGTGTCTGGAGCAGGATTTGAACTCAGGCCTGCCTGACTCCAGGCCCAATGCTATGTCTACTGTGCTACCTAGCTGCCAATTTGGCACTAATAAGATTAATCCAAAAATAAATTAACCTTGATCTCTACTAGTCAACAAGGAAACAGAGCAAGCAAGCAGATAGGTGAATGGGTAGGTAGACCCCATATAACCCCAAAATATCTACCCCATGAGCCCAACCCACTTGGTCTGTGACATTATTGATGCTGGTGTTACTGTTTAGTTGTTTTCAGTCATGTCAGAATCTCTGTGATCCCATTTGGGGTTTTCTTGGCAACAACACTGGAGTGCTTTGCCATTTCCTTCTCCAGCTCATTTTACAGATGAGGAAACTGAGGCAAAGAGGGTTAAGTGAATTGCCCAGGGTCACACAGCTAGTGTTTGAGGCAGGATTTAAACTCAGGTCTTCCTGACTCCAGGTCCAGCGCTCTATCCACTGCACCACCCAGTGGGTACTCACTCCAAAATACAGGTTGCAACCCAGCTGTACCTTCTTCATATTTTGTCTAAAGCTTGAGCAAGTTACTTAACTTTCCTGGGGGGTTGAGGGGGTTGGAGTAGGTGACTTCTTGTGGCCCTTTTAATTCTAGATCTATGAACCTATGACATTGGTTAAACAAGATGCTTCACCTCAATGAATCTCAGTTTCCCTATCTGTAAGATAAGTTGGTTGGACTAGATGCCTCTGAGGTCCTGTGGCCCTGTGATCTTGTCCATAGCTCCTCACAAGTCCTCCATGTATAGCCCAGCCAACGTGCCAAGGGCCTTCCTCTAGCATTCTCGCTGTTCCATGGCTATCAGTGCTACAGACACACTGGCCCTTGAAGAGCCCTGGTCCTTGGTACACGACTGGTCATCTCCTTTTCTAGTTGTCCATCTTTACATTATTATTCCCATGCCATTCTCCATTGGTGATCCATTGCAATCTACTCGCACCCTTTGAGTGGCCTGACAGCTTTAATTCTTTCAGAGACTATGGTATTACAGAGCTTTTAGCACCAGAAGAATATCAATAGTAGGCCCTTACATACTAGCTAATTGACTGACTAATGTTTTGAAAAAGATGGGATTTCTTCTAGGGAGAAGCTTGGAGTCATTAGAATCCAATTTTGCATATAGAATCAATTCCATTCTCCCATTCTTCTTATTCAATTCTAGACCCAGGTCATTGTCCATCCACACTCTCTATCCAAGATTTCAGTGCACTGCTACCATGGAGTGCTTCCAGCCTGGCCCCACATCACTGAGGAAAGAAATCATGGTGGAGTGGGTACCCATCTTCCTCATCACCACCAGCTGACAAGTGATGACCCAATGTTACCGACAGGCCAAGAGGCACAAGGAGCCTGGGAATGGCAGCACTCCCCAGATGACCATTCATGCTTCCATCCCCATCCCCTCACAGCCATCATCCAGTGAAGCAACTCATAGGGAGAAAAAGTCAGCCACCCTCATTAACTGCCAACTGACTGCCATACACAGGGCAAGCAAGCCAGTCTTGCTAACTCAGGGGGCACCCTGACAGAGAGACAGGAGGTAGCAGGTGCCAGCAAGTCAAGCCACAGTCATCACCTTGAGCACCTTCTCCCTCCAGACCTTGATGGAGAGAGCCCAGGACCCTGAAGCCAAGAGCATTGGGAATAGAGACATTAAATAATAACATTAAAAACACATTAACATCTGTTTTGCCTCTGTACCCCTAGGAACATGGGACCTTTCCATCTGACTTTCAGCTGAAACCTTCTATATATGTTGTCTTTCCCTTTAGAATATGAGGTTCTTCAGAGCAAGACTTAGTTCAGGGCTTTGTACACAATAAGCATTTAATAAAGATGTCATTAATTTACTCACTCAAAGCCTGGAGTTCCTATACTACACTCTACCTTTGAGGTAGAGCATTGAAAACCTATGTTAACACTGGGATAGAGTAACTTTTTAAACTATCATCTATTAACACTTTACTGCAAATTGGTTTTGTAGCTCAAATTAGTTCTGTCAACAATCTGAGGAGAGAAGACAGTAGGAAATTTTGACTGAGGAGCAGGTTAATTCTTGTTCAGTTGTTTTAGTGTGTCCAACTCTTCATGACCCCATTTGGGGTTTTCTTGGCGGAGATACTGGAGTCGTTTGCCTCTTCCTTCTCCAGTTCATTTTACAGATGAGGAAACTGAGGCAAATAGGGTTAAGTGACTTACCCAGGGTCACAAGCTAATAAGTGTCTAAGGCCAGATTTGAACTCATGAAGATGAGTCTTTCTGATTCCAAGCATGGTGCTCTATCCACTGTGCCACCTAGCTGCCCTTTGAAGGATATGAGGGCAGTGTTTTTCATAAGCTACGATCTCCCTCTGTGGTCCTCACATCCCACAATACTGCAGACTGTCACAAACTGCCTTCTATACAAGTACCTGACTTGGCCTCCTCTGCATCCCTTCCCCATCTCTGACTGTTAAGGTTTAGGGGCTCTGGGAACCTGAAATAGTGACAAGCAGGTCCTCCCCAAATGAATTCGACCCAAGCCTTCTTTCAGACAAAGACAAGGTTGGGGGTGGGGGAGAGAGGGTTTCCAGGGCATATACTTCATCATGACCACTAGACTCCATTCCATAGGAGCCCCCTAAACCCTCTTCCTCTTCAAGGAAGTTTGTAAATTATAATTTCTCCTCCAAAAACCAGACAGTAATATTTGCACTGTCTAGCTCCCAGAGCTGTTGTATTCATCATAGCTTTAAAGTTGTTAAGGGACCTTAGGAGGGAATCAGGTCCAGTGCTCTCATCTTGCAGATGGGGAAACTGAGGCACAGAATGGTTAACTGGCTTGCTCCAGATTGCACAGGAAGTAAGTGGCAGAGCTGGGATTTTGAGTTACAACCTGGGACTCCAAATCCAGCATTCTTTCCTCCATCCTCCCTTCTGTACTACTCCTCATCTCAAGGGAGAGCTCTGTAAACCTTAAACATGATAGAAATGTGATTTTATATGCAAATTATGTTATAAATATATTTATATTATATGTATATTTAGAATGCATTTTATATTATAATTTCATTACAATTATATAATTTGAATTTTAAATATATTTCTAATATATTATATATAAATGTATATTTCCTGTTTCCCACTCCCTCTGCTCAGAATGCTTTCCAATTTGCTGATGTCCCTATGAAAGTTTGGTGCCCAAAACTGAGCACCAGGTATCATTGAACCAGAGCAGAGGACAACGGAACCGTCATCTCCTTTGTCCTGGGCACCAGGGTTCCATTCACATACCTCCCATCTCACAGACCTCTCAGCCTCCCATTGTTGACTCCATTGTATTTCAAATCTACTAAACAAGATTCCCTGAGATAGTAAATGATCAGGGAATGACCCTGCCAATACCCATTGAGGACAAATGGTCCTTCTTCTCAGTCAAAGGGTCTGAGCCCCTCTCATGAATGATAGAATCTTTGAATAATAGGATCAGAGTCTGGAAAAGGAACTCAGAAGTCATCTAACCCAGAGGGGTCACCCCAAGATGCCTGGTCCAGATGAAAATGCAGTTGAGAAATAGTAAGCAAAATAAATAAAAATATAACCAAACGTAAATAATGGTCATTTGCAATTTTCTAAAACAATGTGTGGCTGTAGGGATTTTCATGTATAGCTTAGTGGCCACTATTTTTGTTTTAGTTTGACACTGTTGATCTCATCTCAATGCCCATCTGAGTAGAAATCTCCCTTGGCATCTGATAAGTGGTCATCTTGCCTCTGCTCAAAGACCTCCAGTCATAGGGAACTGACTGCCCTTCAAGGCTGCCTGTTCCATTTTTGGACAGCTCTAATCATTAGCAAGCCCTTCTTCGTCTTGAGTTAAAATCTGCCTCCTTGCAACTTACACCAGGGACTCTAGTTCTTCCCCCTGGGACCAAGCAGAATGAAGTGTGCTCAAGAGGATTCCTCTGAGAGGCCACTAAGAGGGCAGGAGCTCACCCGAATTCTGCTGACAAAGGGAAGACTGCGGGTGTCTCAAGCATCTGCCAGGTGTCTTCTTATTTCAAAATCTCAGTTCCACAAGTATTATTTATTTGTTTGTTTATTTTGGAGGGAGGAAGGCAAAGCAATTGGGGTTAAGTGACTACAAGTATTTATTAAACATCTACCAGGTTCCAGGCATTATGCTGGGCTCAGAATACAGACAAAAACATGAGAGTCCCTGCCTTCAAAGAGATTACATTCCACTGTCAGGCTACAAAATACTAAATGCTTGCAAAATAAAGAAAGTCATTCAGAAGGAGCCTAGGTTTCTCCATTTGTAAGAGGACAAGGTTGGACTAGGTCAGAGATTCTTAATCTTTTTTTATGTCATTGATCTCGGGCAGTTTGGTAATGATGTTTTTACATAGTTGAAGGATTTCAGTTGAAGCTTAGTGAAAATAAAGATATACATTTCCCCCATCCAAGTCCATGGGTCCATGAACTCCAGGCAAAGAGCCCCAGGATCAGATGATCTTTGAGGTTCTTTAATCTTGGAGGTAGGTTCTAAGATTACGGGATTTGACTGTTCTATGCTTTCAAGTGTCTTCTAGATCCAACCTCCTGTGTTCTAAGGGAGGTCCTTTCTGCTTCCAAACTTTTGCTCCCTTAAGTGCCTTCCAACTCTGATATTCTAGGTTCTAAGACTCCTTTCAGGTCCAATATCTTTTCTTGCTTTAACATTTGCTTTCCAAAGTCCCTTCCACCTACATTTTATGTTCTAAGGTCTCTTTGCTCTCTGACATTCTGCATTTGAAGGTGTCTGCCAGCTCTGAAATTCTCTGTTCCAAGGTGCCTTCCTGCTCTGCCAATCTATGGTGCAAGGTCCATTCTTCAGCCAATACTCTGTGGTTTGATGAGTCGGTGAGAAAAGGCTAGAGAAGTGGGTTAGGGCCAGATTGTGCAAACCATCTGAAAACTCCTGAGAGTAGGAGGGAAGCCTCGAGGTTCTCCCTACAAAGACAAGGATAGGAGCTGAGAGGAAATCCTCATTTTCAAATCATCAGCCAGAGGAGGCCAGGAGGCAAGACATGATTAATGAGCTAACGCTCTCCAACAGACCGAATGGCATTGATCACACCTGTAAAGGCCAAAAAGAAAGGCCTGAGAAAAGAGTAACTGTGTCTAGCAGTTTATTTTATCATCAGAGACTCAGAACAAAGGAGACCTTCCCTAGAATTACAGACTCTTAAGAGTGTCAGAGGAGGCAGAAGCTGATTGGGGGACCAAGAAGGGGGAGGGCAGCAACCTCCCAAGTTGTATAGAAATCCCTTCTATCTGTGACAGGTCTCCAGCTTCTGATTGAACACCTCCGGTCATGGGGAGCTCATTACCTCCTAAGGCAGCGCATTCAACTGTTGGACAGTTCTAACTGATTGTTAGAAAGTCCTTTGTATTGATCCCCAAATCTGTGATATCTCTGCAATTTCCTCTAAATTCTGCTCCCTGGAGCTATACAGAACAAATCTACTGCCTCTTCCATATGAGAACCATACCGATTTTTAAAGATAGTGAGCATATCTCCCCTATCCCCTCTACATTTTCCCTTCTCCAGGCTACATGGCCCAACTGAATTCAACTGTTCTTTATATGATATGGTTCCCAGATCCCAATGTCACACAGCTAGGGAATTTCCCTTAAAATGGGACCAAGAAATCTATTACTATTGCTGCTTCTGCTGCACACACACACACACACACACACACACACACACACACACACACTGTTCTTATAGTTCTTAAGAAGCCAAAGACGAATGCCATCGACTCTCTGAGACAGGGCTTCTTAGCCTTGTTTGTGACCTAGACCCTTGGGGCAGTCTGGTGAAATCTATGGACCCCTTTTCAGAATCATGTTTTTATATACATCAAATTTTTAAAAAGTGGATTACAAAAGGAACCAATTACACTGAAATATAATCATCAAGATTTTTTTTTAAAATTCATGGACCACAAATTAAAAATCCTGGCTCAGAGATTATAGGCAAAAACGGTAGGAAAGTGGCCGTTTTGTAGCTTTATTGAATCTGCATTGCTTCTGAACTAAGCTAGGGGGTCCTCCTCCTTCCCACAGGGCCTCAGCCTAGCCTGGGTTTATGCCTACTTGGGCCCATCCTTACCCTGAATTCAGCCTGCAAGCTTCTATTCCTCTCCTCCTGCATCCTCTACCTGGAATGAGAACCTTTTCCCCAGCACAGCAGGGACTAGCCTTGGGAAGAATCCTCCTATTTTTTGGAAGGTGTTAGAATCTTCGCCTCCTCCATGATTCACCAGCACTGTAACCACATCAACACTAAATATTGATTACACATCTTTCCCCCTGATTCACTCTGCATTCCAGCCAAACCTGCCTCCCCACTACTCTCTCTATACCTTAAGCAGGTTGTTTGCCCCTTTCCAGGCCAAAATCCCTCCTTTACCCTACTCCCTACTGTTCATTGCCTATGGAAGAAATATTCTCCCTCCTGACCTCTGCCTCTGAGAATCCTTCCTATCCTTGAGACTCAGCTCATACACCACATACTACCTGAACTCCTCCTGATTCCCACCCAGCTCCTGGTGCCCTCCTTTGCCAAATCTCCTTCCATTTATTTTTTTCATATTTTTCATATATTTTCATATGTGCATGCTATCTCTCACTAATAGAATATAGTCCCTTGAAGGTTTCATTTTCATCTTTGTGTTAATGGAGGACATGGTATTAGAGAGAGACCAGGAAGGTTGGGGAGGATATGACAAGGGGAATGGTACCAAGTTAGAAGAAAGGGCATGACAAATGTCTGGAAGTTAGAAAAGGTCAATGTGTTAAAAGAGGCTGTAAGGGGACCAATAGGACCATAGCACAAAGCATACATCGAACAGACTTCCCAGACTAGCTCTATGAGCTGGCATGTCATGTTCCCCCTCCCCCATGCCTAAGTGTCCCCATCTCTAAGAAAACAGGGTTGGTACCCAGCTTCTGGAATATAGTAGGTGATTAATAAATGCTTGTTGAGTTGACCTAAATTGAAACACAATCAAGCTCTCATCACCAAAACACAAATGCAAGCCCAGTGCCTATTTTTTTCACCTGAAAATTCACCAGGGATCCCAATTCATGATATTTATAGAAAAGGATATCAAAGCCCAGAAAGGGGAATTAAATTGTTTGGGATCACACAGCCCCTCAACAGCTGAGCCAGGACAAAAGTCCAGGCCTCCTGGTTGCAAGTCCAGTGGCCGTCCTGCTTCAGCGAGCTTCCTCTCTGGGCCATGCAGCCATCTAAATCAGAGATTAGAACACCCACTGGCCTGAGGAAGATAACTGGGAGTCTGCACTTTAAAGAGAGGAGCCGTGTTGTTCATGGACGTACAGCCTTATCGAAGCCCACTCCAGGTTTCCAAGGCAACCCAGACCTCCTTAACCACAAAGAAAGTGTGTTTGTCAGGGACAGGCCTAAACGTGAAACCCTGTTTCGATTTGGGGCCTTGGAAGCTTCTCAGATCAATATCATTGTATACCATAATGACCCACTCAGCATTTTTCATAAGTTTTCACTTTTCTCTCCTGTTTCCTATGAGCCGACATGACAGGGAATGAATCCTAACCAAGTCTGCTTTCCTAATGTTCTCTCCCTCCCCACAGCCGCCCCATTCATTCATTCAAAGAGCACTTACCAAGTATCTACTCAGTCCAAGGCCATTTGTTCAATAAGGTGGGGGATACAGATACATAAAACATGGTTCCTTCATTCTCAGAGAGGAGGCTTCGAGGAGACTCCAGCTGGAATAGCCCAGGGGAAATAAACCTGGCTGGGATTACTGGGAGACAGTGACCTCAGCTGAGCCAACAATACGTGCACGATGTATGGTAGAACCCTGTTGGCTAGAACTTATTTTTAACTATACACCTACCACCAGTCCCCTTCCCAACCATGCTAAATATTGCAGCATATTCAGGCACTACTGTTAACCTTGGGTGTACCATCTGACCCTAGAGGACCATAGGAAAAAGCAGAAGACCTTTGATACTATTTCTCAGTATGCTCTTCCTTTCTGACAACCTTTTGTGAGATTTATAACAATAAAAGTCTTCATGCTTGTTGTATAGGTTCTTAAACTTCTAACACCTGGGACACCCCTCAAATGTGGACTCCAAGAAAGGCTATCAGTACCTACTAATCCCAATCAAAGAGATTACTTTTACCAGCCAATGAGATGACACATTATTTTGAAGCAAGAGACATTTAATCAGACAATGTAACAAATAAAGTCTTAAAATAAAATTCCCCAATATGCCCACAGGCTACTTTCCTCCACATGTTAACATATAAACAATGAGAGAAGGAACATACATAGAAAGCACATACAAACATAAAGGCAACATGTGTGGGTAGGAAACATGGGTCAAGGGGGCACATGACCAGAATCCATGTGGTTAAGGCACATACATAAAGGGCATGCATATAGGGGACACTAATGGCCAAGGAATCCCTTGCTGCTGACATCCCAGGGCTGCTGACAACGTCCAAATCTCAATTGATATCATTTCTTTACTGGATAGATTGCTTTCTGTGATGATTGTGCATCTCCTCTCAGTACCCTATTGCCCATTCTGGTTAGCTCTATCCATCAATCAATCAATCAATAAATAAATACTGTTAAGCACCTACTCAGGGCCAAGTACAATGCTAAATGTTGGGGATACAAAAAGAGACAAAGGGGGCAGGTAAGTGGCAAACTGGCCCTGGAGTCAGGAGGACCTGGATTTGGGTCCAGACTTGGACACTTGACACTTACTAGCCTTGTGACCTTATGCAAGTCACTTAGCCCCAGTTTCTCTGCCTTCCCCCCTTCAAAAAAAAAGGAAAAAACAAGAGAGACAAAGAACAGTCCCTGTTCTATAAGCTGCTCTCTGATCATATCTATTGGACTTTAGCTCTTCTGGGCCATCTGCTGGTTCTCCTTTTCCATCTACTAAGTTATAGTGAACTGAAATCCTCTACAATACCTTGACAAAGTATGACTTTTAGGGCATACATTGCCTTCAAGTAGGGGTGTATGGGTAAATGTTTAACAGTTGGTTCTCTGAAAAAGAAAAATGTACATACAACAGTTTTAAGCTTAATCTGCATTATTAATTTTTTTCTCCATTGCTTTGGAATAACCAACAAAATGGTAAATCAAGCCATGATTTGTAGTATTTGCCAGTTTTCAAAGTGTAAATGTATGTTCAAATGCTGAAATTTTAACAGTCAGTTTTCCTGACCCCAGACAAGTCAATTCCAGCAAAAACTAAGTTCAAACCACCATGCCTGGTGTGGAGAATCAACAAAAGCCAACCAAAGTACCCTAAGGCTAAGACTAAGTCAATTATTTTGACTGATGTGTTTGGTACTATCCACAGTTCCAGACAGCTATCTGACTGGAAAATTCCTTCTGCCTCCCACTTAACCCCTAATGGGGATCCTTTAGTCCATCAACCACCACCCTGCCAAAAAAAAAAAAAAAACAGAACTGTATAGAGAATGAGAAAGAAGCCCATCTACTCTCTAAGTGTCATATAGATGAAGTTAATCAGAATGGAAACTAATTAAAGAAGGCAAGGTCATTGCCTGCCACCTTCCTGGCCCACATTCACATTATTACACAAATCTGCATATACACATAGTAACAACAATAGTAAAAGCCAGACTTTTACACTGTACTCTGGCCTGAACAAAATCCTTGTTTCTCTACATACTACACAAAGCTTTTTCACAACTATTTGCATATTTGACCTTCCCAATACCAAGGCAAGAATTTTTTTTCAATTTTATTTTATTAAATTTGTTTATCTACTTTAGTTTACAACATTTAATTCCACAATATCTTGAGTTCCAAATTTTCCCCCTCCCTCTCCTCCCCTCTCCCCCGCATGGCCACATGCAATTAAATATAGGCTCTACAAATATCTTCACATTAAGCATTAGTCAGGTTGTAAAGAAGAATTATAACCAATGAAGTGAACAACGAGAAAGAAGGAAGGAAACAAAACTAAACACAAAAGAGAGAGCAAGTAGTTTGCTTCAATCTACATTCAAACTTTGTAGTTCTTTTCTCTGGATGTGGATATCCTTTCCATCATGAGTCTTTTAGAGTTGCCTTGTAACCTTGCATTGCTGAGAGGAGCCCATTCTATCAAAGATATGATATGTCTGTAACTGTGTACAAAGTTCTCCTGGTTCTGCTCTCCTCACTCAGCATCAATTTATATATGTCTCTCCAGGTTATTATGAAGTCTGTGTGCTCCTCATTTCTTATAGCACAGTAGTATTCCATTACATTCATATACCACAACTTGTTTAGCCATTCCCCAATTGATGGGCATTGATTTGTTTCCAATTTGAATTCCAATTCTTTGCCACCATAAGAGTTGCTATAAATATTTTCGTGTAAACAGGTCTTCCTCCCACTTGTATGATCTCTTTAGGATACAGCCCTAGAAGTGGTATTGCTGGGTCAAAGGGTAGGCACTTTTTTTATAGCCCTTTGGGCATAATTCCAAATTGCTCTCCAGAATGGATGGATCAGTTCACAACTTCACCAACAATGTATTAGTATTCCAATTTTTCCACATCCTCTCCAGCATTTATCATTTTCTTGTTTTGTCATCTTAGCCAATCTGACCAGTAAGGTGTGGTACCTCAAAGCTGTTTTGATTTGCATTTCTCTAATCAATAGTGATTTAGAGCATTTTTTCATATGTTTATAGATATCTTTAACAAGGTAAGAATTTTTATCCCAATATCACAGGTAATGAGACTGAGCTTGTATTCTACTCCTGCCTCTACTACTAAATTAGCTGTGTAAGATTCAGCAAATCTTGTAAGTTTCTCAGGGCTTCCCTTCCTTCCTCTATAAAACAAGGGATTGGACTAGAAAACAAGGGAATTGGAACAGAATATTATCTCTAAAGACCCTTCCAGCTCCAAGAATCTACAAACCACAACAGTATTAGGTAGCTAGTGACTGAGCTGGGAGTAGAACCCAGGGTCTTCTGATTCTCAGACCATAGCACTTAGATGCAGAGTATCTTGGCTGAGAATATAGCACCTGGTTCCAGGGTCTCCTGACTTTCCCCATCCCACCTTTCCACAGTGGCAGTATATGATGAAACTATAAGAGTCTGTATAACCAGGACCCTGCCTAACTCTTAGAAGAGGATGAAAGTTGAGGAAGACTGCATTTCCGAGTCACCAAGCCCCATCCCTCAAGGCTGTCAGATTCTCCCTTTTAGACATTTTTATTTTTCTAAAGAAGTGCCCCTGCCATAGGATTTAAAAAGTGAAGGAGCCTGGTCAGACACCAAACAGGGCCCTTTAATTCCAGGGAAGTTGGCCAGTCAGGATGAAGCTGGGACATTCTTGATAGCTATAGAAGCAACTACTGCACCTCTGTTTGCCTAGACCACTAGCTTTAAAGAGGTAGATGTGGTATAGTAGACAGCACACTGTATCTGGAGTCAGAAAACCTGGGGTCAAATCCATATACCCTTGGATAATTCACTCCCCTACTTGGGGGCTGCATTTTTCTACCCTGTGAAATAAGAGTTGGATAATATGACTTTTAATTTCCCTTCCAGTGCAAAGTCCTATGACTAAATGACCCCTAAAGACCCTTCCAGATCTAAGATGATGTAATACTTTCAGCCTCAGACCACCACCTTGTAACTTCCCTGGACTCTACCTTGACCAGTCTAAGATTAACCTTTATTGTGTCATGGACCCCTTGGACACTCTATTGAAACCTATCTCAGAACAATATTTTTGAAGCATAAATAAAATACATAGTATTACAAAGGAAACTGATTATATTAAAAAATAAAGATGTGAATTTTTTCCCATCCAACTTCACAGACCCTCAGAAATCTGTCTGTGAACCCCTTAGGGGCCCATGGATCCTAGCTTTGAACTCCTGCCTTAGACTAAGGAAGAAGCCTCTTGGGCCAGCTTTCAAAGTGCCTGACCTTGCTTTTGCCTCAATAGTGTGACCTGGACCTTTAGCAAGCAGTTCTCCCTCACAGAATCCCTCTTTTCTTTCATTCACAGTTTAGAGACTCCAGCTTGAGACTTTTCCTGATTCTTTCCCCCGCTCCAAACTCCTTAGTACTCTATCTTGAAATGAGTTTGTCTCATTTATATTTTGTATTGGTATTTATTTGTGTAGGCCTTTTGTCCCACCCCCACCTCTAGAAGATTGGAAGCTCACTGAAGGCAGGGACCATTTCATTTTTTTCTCCCAGTACTCCCAGTACCTGATACAGCCGTTGGTACATAATAGGTCTTTAATAAAAGTTCCCTTTTCTTTTTACCCCTGACTGATCAGAACCAAGGAGTTACCCAGTAGCTTCCAAGAAAACTTGATCTCGATAGTAGCCCAAGAATAAGCCCTTCCTGTCAGATTGTGGTGTGGATTAGCCTGTAATAATGGTGGGGTTGACATAAATAGAGCCTGCCAGTAACAGGTGTATAATTCACATCTCTGTGAAAAAGGGCTAAAAGTCGACTCCGCAAAGGTCAGCACCACACACAGCCCTGGAGAGACTGCAGAATGAGCCCCAGACAGAGGCAGGAGGAGGGGAACGAAAGCCAAGTGGCAGGTGACACCTTAAGGAGCCGGAGGGGAGGGTCCTGTGCATCTGGAAGCCTTGGGTCTAACAACATCACAAACTTGGGGCCCTTGGAAGTCATTCAACTCAACACTTTTGTTTTACAGAAGAGAAAACGGTGACTTGGGGGGTGCTTGAGTGTCTTTACCAGGATCACACAGGTAGTTAAGGAGTGTCTGGGCAAAGACTCAACATTCCTCCCACTGGTCCATTGTTGTCTTCTCACAGGCAGAGTCAGAAGAACTAGGCTCCTCTCTCATCTCTGATATTTACTACTTGTATGACCGTGGACTACTCAACCTCTCTAGGCCTCAGATTACTCATTTGAAAAATGAGACTAGATGGCCTCTCAGGTAATTTCTAGTTCCAGATTTATGAGAAATGAGGGACCCCACCCTCATCAACACAGGTATAGCCAGGAGCCCATAGGCCCAGTTGCTAGGGGCCCACACCCCTGTCCCCAGCATCTCCCTATTGTTTCCATGTGGCACTCAGAGCCTGGTAGCTCTCTGGCACTCCAACAGGAATTAACAATAGCAGGAAAAAAATCCATTCCCTCCCTCTCCATCTGCCCCAAACAATCCTTAATCTTTTTTTTTAATGTACCTTTTCTTTACCCACCAAAAAGGATGTTGGGGGGAGCAGGGGGAGTAGAGGCAGTAGAAGGGCCGAACTATAAAACTCTGGGAGCGCTCAGCTCCTTGAAAGCCTAATCTATTCTCCAATGACGGGCCCTAATGGAATGTTGCTGAACATCTCTTGATGAGACAGGAGTCTATTTAAAGAGACAGGCCCTTTTGTGTCTGCTTTTAAGCCCCGTCTGTCAATTAGAACAACAGTGGCTTGAGAAAGAATATGACAGGAATGAAATACGGGGAGGGGCAGGAGGAGCAGCGAATGATAAATTCAAAAACCCCAAAATAAAAAAATATATATAGCACAAGAGGAAAGAGAAATGGAATTATAGAGTGCGAGAGAAGGGAGGGGTGCTTTGGATTCATGGCCCAGAACAAAATGAGCTTTCGGCTTTCAGCCCTTCAAGGAATTAGAATCCTAGAATATCAGGGCTGAGTGAAGCTTTTGGGATCATCCCATCCAACCCCCTCATTTGAAGGCTGAAGAAGCTAAAATTCAGAGCGGGGAAATGAGTTGCTTAGGGTCATACACAGTGAGTGAGTGTCAGAGTAGGGGCCAGAAGCCAGATCCTCTAACTCCTAAACTAGTGTTCTTTCTGCCTCCCCAGGCAGAGTTTAATCTGGGGTATTCATTGTTCGGCCCATCCTGATGCTTCTGCCTGTCTGAATAATGATGAAGGTGACGATCCTAGTGATAACATGGCATAGATGAGTAAGTATGGTCCTGACAATGTGCCGGGCACTTTAATAGTGTTATCTCATTTGACCCTCAAAACAGCCTGGGGAGGTGGGTGCTATTATTTTCCCCATTCTACAGGTGAGGAAACTGAGGCAGGCAGAAGTTAAATGACTTTCCCGGGGTCATACAGCTAGTAAGTATCTGAGGTTAGATCTGAAATCAGATCTTCTAGACTCTGGTGGGCCCAGCATTCTAACCAATGAACTACCTAAAAAGCATCTAAATTAGGGAAACAGATTCATAAGAGGTAAGAGAGTTGGTGGGAAAACAAGTTTCCCCAGAGATGTGTGACCAGGTCATGTGTGGTCTAAGGTCACGGTAATAGAGGAGTGGGCCAATTTGGGCGCAGGCCTTGGAGCATGCTCAGATTTGCCCTTCCTGGTAGAGAATCCATTGTTCATGCCATAGTCGCTGCCGGGTTCCAATTCAACATGTGAAGCCTTGCCGAGCCAGGAAGGAGCAGGGTGCGTGCACTATGTGGTCTTGAGAAGCCTTCTGGTTGACTAAGAAGCCAGAAAGACTAATGATGCAGGAGGCATCAATTGAGTTCTCCTCCTGTTTTGTATCTTTCCCTTCTGGTTGTGAGTATCCCAGGTAGGGAGAGGAGCCCCACCTGACTTAGCTACGCCCGCCCCCCCCAGCACCTCTTGTTTGACTCAGCTTCTTTGTGTTCACTTTGTGGATCTAAGGCAAAAGTTGTTGTTTGTCCTTTGTTCTCAGAGAGGACCATGACATCAGGGAGGTGATGCCAGGACTTGCAAGTGAATTAGATTATAGTGAGGGAGGGATGTGCAGAGTCACCAGCCCCAGTTTCTCCTTGGGAGTCATCTGGGTCCAGTGGCAACAAATAGATCAGAACAGCTGGAGATGGCCTAGATGCAACTGGGAGACCCTGGCCTTTTTAAGCTAAGGTCGCTAGGTCTCAGTTTGACTGATTCACTGATTAAGGCCAGGTAAGACATGAAGCAGGAAAAAAAAAAAGAAATGAGGCAGAGAACAGCCTCTTTTATCTAGTCAAAAAAAAAAAATCAGCCTGGAGCTGAAGACCAATCTGAAGGGTTTCTGACCAAAACAGAAATAATTGCTATTTTACAAACATGTAAACTGAGGACTATGTACAGCCCACAACACTCCTGAGTGCCACCCAAATCAGAAAAAAATGTAATCAGAAATATTTAACAAGATAAATAAAAATACAGTAAAACATAGATAATGTGAATTTGTGGTTTTCCAAGTTACTTTATGGTTGACAGGGATCCTTATGTATGGTTTAGTGACCCCCATCTCTATTTGAGTTTGACACCACTGGCCTAAATTATGTGATGGGATGCATCCTGCTCAAAAACAATTTGCCGTTAGAAAGTGATTACTTTAATTTGAAAGGCCTATATTGGTTTGTTTTTTCTTAAATATAGATATCCCAGGAAAGGGGGCACTTTGTGATGTTTTGGGGAGATTATTATAGCCAGATGAGAAAGACCCAGAAGGAATTAGCCCTGGGCAGACCACATGTTGAGTACTACATTCGGTGCTGGGCCCCACATTTCAAGAGGATATTAATAAGCTCCAATGAGTCTAAAAGAGAGTAACCGTGGCCAGGAGGAGAGGAGCAAGTCAGAGCATATCAAGGAGAAAATTGCTTAGAATACGGTTATGTGGAGGGGTAGGGGTAGAGGAAGGGGAGAAGGAAATATATGTTTCCTATTTTAGATAATTGTTCTTGCCAATTAAGGTATTAAATTCTATTGATTCTAGGGAAGTGATGCCAATACCCTAGAAAATTTCCAACCTATGGAAAGGCCTTGATTGCCCTACCCTAGTTATGGCCCTAGATATTGGACTTGCTTTTCTTGACTCCAGCTGGTGGAACTAATACTACTAGGTAGATATTACAGAGAGTCAGATTTCAACTTGATGTAAGGAAAAACATGATAACAATAAGACATGTCCAAAGAAAGAAGGAGCTGCCTTGGAAAAGAGTGACCTCACAAACACTGGAGTTCTTCAAGCAAAGATTTCTTGTTTAAGGTATTGTAGGGGGACTGATTTTCCTTAAGCTCTCCTTCAAGTCCAGGACTCTCATAGAATGAGATCGTAGGGCCATTCATGGGCTCCAGAGGTCTGAAGAAGGAGACAGGCCCTGAAATAGGAGATGAGGAGGCTTCAAAGACAAATTTAATGGTAACTCTCTTTTGTTTAGTGTTTTAAGGTCAGCAAAACACTTTACTAACAACAACTCTATGAAAAAGTTATTATTTATTTCATTTGTATCTTCATTGATTATCCCCATTTTCTTCTAGATGATGAAACTGAGGTTCTTAAAGGTTCTCTGGATCAGTGTGGGGTAGAGCCAAGATGGTGGAAAGAAGCCAGGAAGTTGCCTAAGCTCTTCTCTGAAACAATGTTAAATCAAACCTCTAAATGGATTCTGGAGAGACAGAAGCCACAAAAAGATGGAGTGAAACAATTTTCCAGCTTAAGTCAGCTTTGAAGGACTTCAGGACAGGTCTGTCTCACTTGGGTAAAAGAGGAACTCATCCCAGAACAGACAGTGTCTGGGCAAGCCAGGAAGAAGCTCTTAGCCATGGTACAGATCAGCAACCGAGGTCCTCAGGCCTGGCACAGCAGGCTTGTTGTGAGGCTTGCAGCCCCAGCACAGAAGGCAAACTTCCAGCCCCAGGACCCCAGCACAACAGGAGTGAATAGACCAGGCTACCCCAGCACAGTGGGTAAGCCACAAGCCCTGGAGTTCCAGGAACAGAAAGGCAGTGGCCAAGCCTCTGGTCCCCAGTGCAAGAAGCTTGCCCCCCTGTGCCCCAGGAGCAGAGTTCAACTTTAAAAGTCATAAAATAGACTAAAAATGAGCAAGAAAAAAAAATACCACAGAAAAGAACCCTGACCATAGAAAGCTACTACGGTGATAGGGAAAATCAAAACACAAACTTGGAAGAGTTTGTCAAATGTCAAAATGCCTACATGCAGAGCTTCAAAGGGGTATATGAATTGGTCACAAGCCCAAAAAGCCTTCTTGGAAGAGCTCAAAAAGGATTTCAAAAATCAAATAAGAGAGGTAGAAGAAAAATTGGGCAAAGAAATGAGAATTATGCAAGACAGTCAACAGCTTGCAAAGGAAAGACAAAAACTGACTGAAGAAAACAATTCCTTAAAAAATACAATTAGCCAAATGGGGGGGAAAATACACTGAGGTTACCTGATTTACTCATGATTCCATAGCTAATATGTAACCAAGGTAGAATTTGAAAAAAATAATAGTATATGTATCATTATTTAAATTCTTGGTAATAAGAAAAATTAGAATGGATGCTAACTTTTCCTCACAAGAACAGAAATAGAAATTTCATTGGAATAAACTATAAAGGGAATGACTTCAGTAACTTTAGAGACAGAAACGAACAAGACAGAAATTTCAGAAAAACAGACTGCCAAACCCAGGAAAATACATTCCTGACTTCTACAACCAACAAATTATTTAACTTTTTTTTTTTTATCACAGATCTAAGATCTTAATTCTTGCCTGGCTGTCTGAGCCTCAGCCCTTGCTTCATGGCAATAGATAACAGTTGAGAGAAGACAGTTAATGTCTCTGCTTCTCATATGGGATCAAAATTATTGATATTAGCACCTTGGCTAAGAATCAGAGGTTCTGGAGATGTGGACCCTAATCCTGTCTCTGCCAACAAGGAGCTGTGTAACCTTAGGAAGTTACCCACCTCTGGGCCTAAGTTTCTGTCAGACAACTGAAGGGGAACCTGTAGCATGTCTCCCAGCTCTAACACTGGGTTCTTAAGGTCCTTTCCAGGTTAGATATTATAGATTCTGTGTTACAGCACTCCATGCTACAAAATCTGTTCCAGAAGCGAAAACGATCCACTAAGACTCTTGAAATTTCTATGTAAACATTGCCAATATAATAAATAGTCCCCTCTCGGGGGGGCGGAGCCAAGATGGCGGAGTAGAAACAGCTCTTCCAAGCCTCTCTGCCCCCAGATTCCCCACAAACTATGTAAAAAAGGACTCTGAACAACTTCTGGAGCCCCAGCACCCACAGAACGACACAGAGAAGCTAACCTCCCGCTGAGGACAGCCCAGCAGCCCTGCAGGAAGGACCAGAGCAGCGTTCTGGGAGCCGGCAGCGCGCAGAGTGCAGGAGCCCAGCCGAGCCGAGCCCAGGTCCGCGTGAGCCGAGGTTTTAGCCCCAGGGCGGCAGGGCCAGCAGCCAGCTGGAGGAACCCCAGAACACCAGGAGCTGTGGCAACTCCAGAATTATCAACATAGACATGCCCTGGGACAAAGTAAGAGGTTAGTGTCCTATGGACTGGGACCTGTATTTGCAGGGGAATGCGTCAGCTCCCTCCCTGGGGGCTAGAAGCCGCTGAGGAGACATGCCATTTTGTAGTTTTCATAGGCATTTCCGGCTCCTGGCCTGCAAACTGTGGGGAGATCCAGCGATCAGTCTTGGGGGGTAATCGCTCTTGCTTTAACCTCCCTGGATCTGGATTGTGATCTAGGGTGGAAGTTGTGGGTGGGTTTACAGCTTGCCAGAAACGGAAGTTGCCCCCCACACGTTCGGGACGAAAATTCCTCTAGCTGGCCTTAAAGCCATAGTGTGGCAACAAGCCCAAAAGTCAAGTAATTAAGTGGCAACATGCCAAGGCAAAGGAAACAGAAAAATGCAACCCTAGACTCCTATTTTGGGGGCATAGAGCGGGAAAAGGACTGTGAGGTCAGAAGTCCTGCTCCAAAAGCCCCAGGGGAAAACATGAGTGGGTTGCAGGCCATAGAGGACCTTAAGAAGGACTTTAAAAATCAAATAAGAGAAGTGGAGGAAAAATTGGAAAGAGAAATGAGAAGGATGCAGGAAAAGTATGAAATGATGGTCAACAGCCTGACTGAGGAAAACAACACCTTAAAAAATAGACTAGCTCAAATGGCAAAGGAGGCCCAAAAGGGCATTGAGGAGAAGAATGCCTTAAAAAGTCGAATTTGCCAGATGGAAAAAGAATCTCAAAAGTTCACTGAGGAGATTCATTCCTTCAGAGTTAGACTGGAGCAAATGGAAGCTAGTGACTTTATGAGAAATCAAGATGCTGTTAAGCAGATCCAAACAAATGAAAGATTAGAAGGCAATGTGAAATATCTCATGGGAAAAACCACTGACCTGGAGAATAGATCCAGGAGAGACAATTTAAAAATTATTGGACTACCTGAAAGCCATGATCAAGGAAAGAACCTAGAAATCACCCTTCAAGAAATTCTCAAGGAAAACTGCCCTGATGTTTTAGATCCAGAGGGCAAAATAGAGGTTGAAAGAATCCACCAATCACCTCCTGAAAAAGATCCCAAAGAAAACTCCCAGGAATATTATAGCCAGGTTCCAGAATCCCCAGATCAAGGAGAAAATTCTACAAGCAGCCAGGAAGAAACAATTTAAATATTGTGGAAACACAATCAGAATAGCCAGGACCTGGCAGCTTCTACACTGAGGGATCGAAGGGCATGGAATATGATATTCCAGAGGGCAAAAGAACTGGGAATGAACCCAAGGGTCACCTACCCAGCAAAACTGAGTATTTTGTTTCAGGGGAAAATATGGTCATTCAGTGGAATAGAGGACTTTCAAGCATTCTTGAGGAAAAAACCAGAATTGAATAGAAAATTTGACATCCAGACACAAGAAGGAAGAGATGCCTGAGAAGGTAATCAGGGAAAAGAAATCAAAAGGAACTTATCAAAGTTGAACTATTTACATTCCTATATGGAAAAGCAATATCTGTGACTGATGATATCTTTCTCACTATGAAAATAATGGAAGAAGGGGGTGTGGTCTTATGAATACATATGTGAATGTGTGTGTATATGGTTACAGTTATATATGGATAGAGGGCATAGGTTGAATTTGTTGGGAAGGGAGAATACTCAAGGGATGAAATTATGAGGTGAGAGAGGAAAGTGGCAAGAGGAGATGGGGAGAGACAGGGTAGGGTAAACTATCCCATGTAGAAGAAGCAAGGGGAAGTGGTTGCAAAGGAGGGGGAGAATAAGGAAGGCTAAAAAGGCAAAACCACATTCACATTGAATTTGGTTCAGGGAGAAAATGACATACATACTAAATGGGATATCTCAACCTGCAGCAGGATAGGGGGAAGGGGGATGAGAGGAGGGATGATGGAAGGGAGGGCATCCTTGGGGTGAGGGGAGGTTGGAAGTACCCACTATAGAAGAGGGACAGGATCATGTAGGGAATGGACCAGGTGGGGGGTGGGATGAGTGGGAGGGAATTATAAGCAGCCTTGTACAATATATCTACTATGATAATGTTTTGCATAGCTAGACATGTACAACATATACTGAATTACTTATCTCCCAAGAAGGAATGGGTGACAAGGGAGGAAGGAAATGGATCTGAAATTCGAGGTCGTAACATTAAATGTTTCAAATATATATATAAATACTATTATTAATAAAAAAAAATAGTCCCCTCTCCATTGCCTATATATTACCCATACCCCCTTCTTGGCCATGCACAGGACTCCTCTGAAAGTCACCTCTTTGAAAATGCTCATTTCTTATGTACAGAAACAAAATAATGGTGAAGCATTGGTGAGAAACCAAAGAAAGAACTCTAGATTAAAAGTCAGGACACCTGGGTCAGTCCCCAGTTCTGTAATTTACTTTTTTTTTTTTTTTTTTTTTGCTTTTTGGAGGGCAATTGGGGTTAAGTAACTTGCCCAAGGTCACACAGCTAGGTTTTTGTTTGTGTGTGTTAAGTGTCTGAGGCCAGAACCAAACTCAGGTTCTTCTGACTCCAGGGCCGGCGCTCTACTCACTGCACCACCTAGCGGCCCCTTCTGTAATTAACTTCTGTGCATGACATTGGGCAAGCTCCTCTGCCTTCCTGGTCCTCAGCTTCCCAAGATTGGATTACATGGCCCTAAAGGTCTCTTCCAGCTCAAGATTCGAGGGACTTCGTTCCAGCTACATGACCCTGCATAATTATTTTGCTTTTCTGTGCTTGTGTTTCTTTATTTTTTAAATTTGGGTTATCATATAAACCTTAAACTATTTTATATATTTATCTATTATCTATTTTATATATTTATACTTATATATATATTCAGACATAAATATCTGAAGTTTTCATGCTGGTGTATAATATATATTGTCTATGTGTGTATATACATATATACACATAACTATTTTATATGTGTATATATATGTTTGTGTATATGTGTATACACACATACACTATATATTGTACACTAGCATGAAAATTTCAGACATATATATGTACACATATACATTTCATGCCTACATATGTATGAAATCATTTTCATGCTAGTGTACAGTATTCAAACTAGTATCATTGTAAAGTTCATGGTGTTGGAGATCAGAGGAATAAATAGCCAAAAAAGGCTCTGGGAAACTTGCCATAATTCCACTCTGGGGGTCTGGGTTTCCTTTCTTTTTCCCTTCAGTATTTGTTTTCTTGACCCTGGCTGCTGGCTCTCCCTTTAGGAAAAACAATGGAGAGTTTGTGGGGATTGGGCATTCCCCTATTTGTTTGGGGGTGGGGGATGTGTCCGCAGTCATGTCCTGTGGTCTTCTAGAACCAGAATGCAGATATATCTGTATAGGAGGCAAAGAGTTAAGGGTTACCTCCTCTCCCACCTTCAGAACCCTGGACCATGTTCAGATCATCACTAAGGGAGTGGAACTTTGGAAATGATGCTGCAGATTCTAGGTGGTCACAGGACATGAGATTGAAGGCTGGAAGGGACCTTTGGGTCTTAGTTTAGCTCCCTCATTTTACAGATGAGGAAACAGAGACTGAAAGACATTACTAAATCTTTCTCAGCTAGTATCTGTCTGAGGTAGGATTTGAATGCAGATCTTCCTGACTCTAAGCCACCTAGAACAAAGGGGAAGGGAGGAGGAAAGAGGGGCTATATCAGAGCTCCATCTGAAAGGGCTGGCCATTGATCTGAGACAAGATGTCTATGCAGTACACCATTTTAAAAAGTGACTCTATCCTTTGGGATTCTCTTTTCCTTCCACTTTCTAGCACATAAGTCATGTAGTTCTTTCTTTCTGGAACCTCCCGTGATAGGAAGGGGAGGAGAACTCCTCCTTCAGAGAGCAAAGTCACTTAATGGCCATCCTCTATGATGAAGCTTTGGCACAGCATTCCCCTTCAGATTTCATAGTCGGGGTGGGGTGAAAGAGAACGCACTACCCCAAACCCCAAGCCCTTGGCAAACCCATCAGCTGTGAGCCAGAATACACAACGTCCACCAGAAGTGGTCCACTGGGCAGCAGACTGGAGGAGGGGACTTTCTTGTTTGACCCACCCTTCCAACATTTCAGAGTGTGAGTTCTGGTAACATCCTACAAATTCAGCCTCAGAACCCTGCAACTGATCCCGTGGCAAGTGATCTCAAAGCATCGTTCATTGGACAGGGTGCCTGGTGGTGGGCACCCCAGATGATATCAAGCACGTCACTCCCTTTTGCTGGGCACACAACTGATTATAGAGGAGAGCAGAGTTCTCTACAGACTGCTCTATGCTCAGTAGTTACCGAGGCAGAAGCCTATCATTATAAAAAGTACCTTGTTCCATAGCCGTCTATTAGGTTCACAAAGAACTGCCCTGATTCCATCATTTACATAGGATTTGCATTCACATTATCAGCTGGCTCTAGCCATCAGCCAATCGGCTCCCTTGCCTGGGAGCCCCAAACAGGGAAACAATGGTCAAGCTGGACTGATTCCCTCTTGGTGCAGCCTAAAACCCTTTGCTCCTGCCAGAACCAGGATCGGAGCCTAAATCTTTTGATTCTAAGTCTACTGTTCTTCCCACTGAAGAAGAGAGGCATTTTTGTAGAGTAGAAAGAGCAACAGACTTGTAGCAAGGGAAAACCTTACTTCACAGCTTGCTTGTGTGATGCATACTAACTAGTAAGGCAAATCATTCAACTTTTCTTGGCCCCAGTTTTGTAATACAGAAAACGGGGTTAATATTACCCCTCGTACCTACCTTACACAACTATTGCAAGGATCAGATCAGATAAGGCATATCAAGTGCATTGCAAGCTGACAATTGCTTGTTATTATTTTTAAAACTCATCAGTTTATGATGAATCCACGATTCAGGTTAATTCCTTGCCCCAACAGGGCAAGTTTCCAAGAGCTAAGGATGTGAGGAAGGTCTGTCCATCGCCTGGAGTGCAGCCCAGGGTAGAAGAGGGGCAGGTTGGGGCTAGAGTGGAGGCCATTGGCCTCCTAAGGTCAGTATGAGAGTCCTGATCATCTGCTTGTGTTTGGAGAACACAGTTCAAAATGAACGCGTTGGGGACTGTGAAATGAGTCTGTTTGGTGAAGGTTGGAATGATTGTTATTATTATTATAACTGAAGTTATTATTATTATTATTATAGCGAATAATGTTTAGTAATACTAATTTATGACTAATGTTTAATAATAATAGGCTGTCTATTGTAATAAGACTAATGTTTAATAATAATAACTAGCATTTTAGCATTTATATAATGCCCTAAGGTATGTGAAATGTTTTATAAATATCATCTCATTTGAATATTTAGGCCCTTTAGGAAGCATCAAATCATCATTCTATCTCTGCTTCCACGTTTTAAACATGGGGGAGTGGGGGTGGTTCTCAGCTAAAAACCAAACCTAACCTAACGTCATAAGCGAGAAAGAACAATAGACAATTCCGTTCATTCTGCATGGTGTCAGTTGACAAGTATTTATTAAGCCTCTACTAAGAGCAAAGCCCTACTGTAGGCTCTAAGCATACAAAAATAAAATATGACAAAGTCATGAACCTCAAGGGGGGTAGCCGGGATAGTAAAAGGTGCTTCTACTAGGGATGAGAGACCGAGATTTGAATCCTGACCGATGTATGCTAACGGGGTGTCTGTGGACAAATCACTAGGACTTTTCTTAGCTTCAGTTAAATAAAGATAGGGTCAGGCATGAGGGTCACAGAAGACAACGGGTACGATGTACTTAGCAATTAGAAGATGCCCCATAAATGTGAACTGTTTTAATAATTATTATTATTGCCGTATTTTTGTTTGTAGTATTATTGTCAGTGCTAATCATTTGTTTGTTTTAACCAAGATGGCCTGCTCCCCCCATCATGTCATTTAGCGCTCCTGACAAAATGGGGACACATTTGAATGTCACGCATGTTGAATTTCACAGCAAGGATCCAGGCACACACTTTCCTGTATTGTCGGAGCCAGCTCCTAGAACAGCTGCAGTGTGTTAAGCTGGAGGGGAGCTGGGGAAAGGGTGGCCGGCCCACCCCTCTTACAAGAAGATGGCACTGCCAGCCCACAGTGAGCCAGCCAGATTGTCAGACCTGGCAGCTGGGATGCCTCAAATCTCTGCCGCCTTATCCTTGTCCCAATTCAGTTAGCTTTGCTGGACTTCAATCCAACACTGATGCAGCAACATTTATTAAATGCCTATTATGTGTAAGAGACTGAGCTCAGAGCCTGAGGCACAAAGATGGGAGGCTCTTCCTTCAAGCAGCTTACCATGGTGAGGGAGGGAAACAACATGGACACAAATAAATCTCTCCTCATTCCAATCCAAACTCTTCTCAGGATTTTCCTTAAGCATGTATCCAAGCATGTTACTCCTCTGCTCAATAAACAAGAGTGACTCCCTATCACCTTTAGGCTAAAATAGGAGTTTCACAATTGTGTTGCAATCTGATGTCAACTTACCTTTCCAACCTTTCTATACATTACTCTCCCTTGCACATTCTTCATTGCAGCCAAACTGGCGTTCTCTCCTTTCTTCCTCCATTCTTCACCCATCCCATCTCTATGCCTAAGCCCTTCATTCATCACTCCTGCCTTACAGGACCCTTCACTTCCTTCAAGAGTCTGCTCAAGCTCTGCTGTCTACATGAGGTTTTTCCCGGTCCCCTTAACTGCTAGTACCCTTCCTCTCTGGAGGCAGCTGGGTGTACCTGGATACAGTTCTGGGGCTGAAGTCAGGAAGACCTAAATTCAAACCTTACCTCAGGCACTTACTAGCTGTGTGGTCTTGGGAAAGTTACCGTACCACTGTCTGCCTTAGTTTTCTCATCTGAGAAATGGGAATAACAATAGCACTTATCTCTCAGAATTGTTGTGAGGACTAAATGAGATAATAATAGTAAGATACTTATCTTACTATTATTATAGCATATATTATATTAAATAGCACCTAGCTTATTTGCTATGTAAATGTTAGCTATTATTATTATTATGTATAAAACCCTTGGCATATGTTGTTTTACTTGTTTTGGTCATGTCTGGCTCTTCTGTGACCCCATTTGGGGTTTTCTTGGCAGAGACACTGGAGTGGTTTGCCATTTCCTTCTCCAGCGCATTTTACAGATAAGGAAATTGAGGCAGACAGGGTTAAGTGACTTACCCAGGGTCACACACCTAGCAAGTGTCTGAGGTCAGATTTGAATTCAGAAAGATGAGTCTTCCTAACTCTAGGCCTGCCACTCTATCCACTGTGCCACCTAGCTGCCCCCACCTAGCATATAGTAGGCACTTAATAAATGCTTGTTCCCTTCCTCCCTAACTACCTTGAATTTCTTCCGCATTTAGTGATATATGTACACGGTATCTCTTCTAATAGAATGTAAGCTCCCTGAGAGTAAGGATTAGTTCACTTTTTTGCATTTGTATCCCCAGAGCCTAACATAGTACTTAATAAATGTTGAACAATTTATTGATAATGTAAGGGAAAGTGTGATAGGAACACAGAAGAGATCCAACCAGCTATGTTCTGGGAGAATTTAAAGAAGGGGGCAATTACTTGTATGGGGGAGTTCTGGGCAGCTTTTATGAAGGAACTGGCACCCAGGGTGCTCCTTGAAGGAAGAGAATTTCAACAGAAGTGATGACAGAAAGCTTCCCAGACCTGCATTATTGAAGGGAGGTGGGAAGACAGGAGAGAGCAGGGAGAGATGAGGGACCAGGTAATAATCTTGTTTGTCTGGAACATAGAGTATCAAAATGGAATGATGTGAAAATCAAATTTCTGTCTGGTTCTGGATGGTTGGGGATTTGACCCTAACTACTTGAAGCAATTGGCAAGCATTTATTAAGCCTCTACTATATGAGCCTACCCTCCTACTCA
This sequence comes from Gymnobelideus leadbeateri, assembly GCA_011680675.1. NCBI lineage: Eukaryota > Metazoa > Chordata > Mammalia > Diprotodontia > Petauridae > Gymnobelideus > Gymnobelideus leadbeateri. The sequence continues at coordinate 18,571 of WOXC01004251.1, read as the reverse complement.
ACTTTTAATTGTCTTAAGCATCTCAAAACAGCTTGTAGTCCCATCACCCATTTCCCCTCACTTTGACAGCCACAACAACCACTGAGGAATAGGGCGTATTCTTTTTTTTTGCTTTTTTTTTTGGAGGGCAATTGGGGTTAAGTGACTTGCTCAAAGTCACAAGGCTAGTTTTTATGTGTTGTGTCTGAGGCCGAATTTGAACTCAGGTCTTCCTAACTCCAGGGCCTGTGCTCTATCCACTGTGCCACCTAGCCGCCCTGGGCTTATTCTTTTTGTTTGTTTGTTTGTTTGTTTGTTTTTGTAGAAACCAATGGGTTTTTTTCTGTTTGGGGTTTTTTTTATTTGTAAGAAACCAATGGGTTTTTGTAAGAAACCAATGGTTTGGGGTTTTTTTTTAATAGGGTGCATTCTTGAGAAATTACAGGTTAATAAGTGATTGTTTTCAAAACAAGCATGTACCTAGAATTGTGAATCTTGAACTTACCAATTGTTCTTCCATTGCAGACATCAGCTGCTCTTCTGCGTTGAATTCTTAAAACAGATATACCCATAATAGACAACAACACATACATGCATCAGTTGGTCTAGAGGCTAAAAAAAAATGTTTTTTTACAGACCATGTTTTTTTATAGCATAAGCCTACAGACAAAGCCAGAAAGGAACTTCAGATAAATAACAATAAAGGTAGAGGGATTTTGGAACATAAAATGTTAGAGCTAGGAAAGATCTTAGAACATCAAACTTTGCAGCCAAAAGGGCATTTGATCAGGTGCCATCTAATGTCATTCCCTTAATTTTACAAGTTAAGTGACTTGGCCAAGATCACTCGGGTAGTAAATATCAAAGCCAGCATTTTAATTCAGTAAAACAAGGGCTCTTTTCTTGATTTCACTCTGGTGCTATGTCCCTCTATATCTTAGGAAGCTGGATTAAAATTTTTAAATTAATAATTGTCACTCCTGGTATCCTTTTTGCCTTCCTTTCTTCTGCCCTGGACCTGTGCCTCTCTAAATTATGTTGTCTATAACAAACTGGACTTCAGACTCCTGTACCAGCCTCTTGTCTTCCCTGTTGGGTCTATCACCCCAACTTCCCTAATTAAAGCCTTCAGGCCCTCTGCTTGGGGTCTGTTTCCTGAGACTGCCTCTTCTTCTTCCAGTATCTTTATCCTTCTCTGTCTACCTAGCTCCTTGGGCTTTTTGCTCTGGTCCCTTGTAGGGATGAGCCCAGGGTTGAAAGCACTAGCTGTGGTCCCAACAAGCTGCATGGCTCACCAGGCAAGTCCAGGAGCAAGTAAGTCTGCTGTCATCATAATATCATAGGATCTAGAGCTGGGAAGGCTCATTCAAACATAGAATGTTGGAGATAGAAAGGACTTAGAGAACAATTAGACCAACTCCATTTTACAGAGGAGGAAACCGACACTAAAAGATGTTAGGTGACAGATCCACAGTCCCATGGGTAGTAACAGAACTGAGATTCAAACTCAACTCCTTTGATTCCAGTTCCAGACTCTTTCCACTATACTATGTTGCCTCTTGCCTCCCCTAAAATTATCTGTTTCATTGTTTCATTTTTAATTGAATGTTGACCAGCTGTCAAATAGATAAGCCTTACATTTGCATAGAGATTTATCCTTTTTTCATAACGCTTTCATATGGTGTAATCAATTGTAAAGTTGTCTATAATTAATCTTTTTTAAATTGCTTTAACACTTTCACAAACATTAGGCACCCAACCAAAATTTCCTGAGGCAGGTAGCAGAACCATTATCATTCCCATTTCATAGACAACCTACCTGAGACTCAGAAAGATAAAACATTATCCCCAAGATTGCATAATTTATCAATGACAGATCCCTTATTAGCACCCAAATCTTCTAGTTCAGAGATCTCTCCATTATACCATATTGCCCTGAAATGTCATATCACAGATGTTCATTTCACACAATAAACATCTTCCTCCCCCCCCAAAGAAAAAAAATATTACATGAATTTTTGTATGCTAATCCTAATTTAAATGCTCTGGGGTGGAGTATGTCTCACCATTTACATTTCTAAGAATGAATGGAATTGGATGCCTTAAGAGGTGGTGGGCCCCCCTAACTTGGAGGTCTTCAAGAAGAGGTTGGACAACCACCTGTCAAGTATATAACAGTTGGTATTCTTTTGGGGTATGGGTCAGAATAGATTATCTCTCACATTGCCTTTAGCTCTCAAATTCTGTGATTCTGGGAGTTTTTAAAAGAATCCTATAGACTAAACTTCTTTGTAAATTGAAGGATCATTTTGTAAAACAAATCATTATCTTCTAATTTCCAGGACATACAAATCCTGTAGCACTATAATCTATATACTTTTTGGCTAATGTGCAGAATGCTTAACAGAGTGCTGGTAAGGACCAATTGCCATAGCCACTGACAGAGTCAAAGGTCTCCAGAGAGGAGTGGAATCAGGAGACTGTTGCCATGGTGACTGTACCTTAGCACTCCTAGGCTCCCCTCCCCAGTTCTACTATGTCACTTTCTCCACTATCTACTGTCTCCCTCAAAAGGTAGGAGAAAGAAAGAAAGAAAGAAAGAAAGAAAGAAAGAAAGAAAGAAAGAAAGAAAGAAAGAAAGAAAGGAAGGAAGGAAGGAAGGAAGGAAGGAAGGAAGGAAGGAAGGAAGGAAGGAAGGAAGGAAGGAAGGAAGGAAGGAAGGAGGAAAGGAAGAAAGGAAGGAAGGAAGGAAGGAAGGAAGGAAGGAAGGAAGGAAGGAAGGAAGGATGAAAGAAAGAAAGAGCAAGGAAGAGAGAGAGAGAAGGAAGAAAGAAGAGAGGAAAGGAGGGAGGGAGGGAGAAAGAAAAAGGAAGGAAGGAAGGAAGGAGAGGCAAGGATCTGAAGCCTGAACCCCTTGGAGAATCTAGGAGGAGACCCAAAAGATGCTCTTTCCTTCACTAGGACATTCCAATATTCCAGTATTCTTGTGAAGTAGGAAGAAAGCTGAATCTCCTCACTGCCACCTTTTTTTTAAAGAGACTTGAGCAATAGACCCAGCTCCAATGTCCCTCTCCTTAAGGAAGTCTTCCCTGGCACCATAGTCCCATATTCCATATTGCTGGCACCTTACACATCTATTCATCAGGTACCCACTATGCACTAGGACTAGGAACACACACACACACATACACACACACACAATCATCCCTCCTGACCTCAGAGGATTTCCTCTAGTTATTTGTGCAAAAATCATGAGATATAGATCTAGACAGGGCCTAAAGTTCATGTGATCCAACCTGATCATTTTACAGAAGAGGAAATAGAAACCCAGAGAGGGAAAACAATTTGCCCAAAGTCATACAGAGGATAAATAGTACAGACTAGAAGGTTTTTTATTTTATTTTATTTTTCTCTTGACCTTAACACTAAATTAAATGGGCATTTCCATATATATCATAGCACCAAAGGAGAAAATTGTATGGGAAACTGAATAAACACTAAGTTTGAATCAGGCTCTTGGGCAGTTAGGTGGTAAAGTAAATAGAACACTGGGTTTGGAATCAGGAAGGCTCATCTTCCTGAGTTCAAGTTCAGCCTCAGACATTACTAGCTGTGTGACCCTGGGCAAGTCATGTAACCCTGTTTACCCTAATTTTCTCAACTGTAAAATGTGATGCAGAAGAAAATGATAAACCAATCCAGTATCTTTGCCAAGAAAATCCCCCAAATAATGGGATAACAAAGACTGAAATGACTAAACATCATCATCATGAATCAAACTCTTCTGATTCCAAATTCAGAGCTCTTCCTACTGCTCCCACAGTCCCTAACATAGGGCCCTGATCATAGTGGGAACCCAGTATTTATTGATTGAAAGAATGAATGTCTCAGTTCCAATCTAAAAAGGATGAAATTTAATAGGAATAAATGCAAAGTATTATTTATAGATTCCAAAAAATCAGCTTCACAAAGACAATATGGTAGAGTTGAACCTGAAATGATCTAGGTTGAAATGCAAGGTCAAGCATGGGACAGCATATTGACTTGAGAGTCAGAAGATAAAGGCTCAAATCCCAATTCTGATGCTTACTGGGTGAATGTGCACAAGTCACTTAAACTCCTTGGGCCTCATATGGTAAAAATGAATAGGTTAGACTTGACAACCTCTGCAGTCCCTTCGAGTTACGATCTTGTGATCTAAAAGGCCAATACAGTCTTGGGCTGAAAGAAAAGAAATATGGCATCCAGAGGAGCAGGAGTCATATGCCCACTGGACTCTGCCTTGTTTAGACCATATCTATAGTATTATGGTTTTAACCTCTTAAGCTCCTTGAAGATGCAAAGCTTGAGGGTCATGGAACCCAGATGTTTACAGATGCTAGATAAGTGAGAGGTGGTCCAATCATAAAGAACAGTTGTTTTGATACCTCCCAGTAAGAAGGAAAAAGAGCCCCTGACTATACAGTAAGGTTAGAGAGCCTAATTCAGAGATCAGTTTAACCCACCAAGGGACTAAGTTGATCATTAGCCTAGTCCTGTTCAAAATAAGAACCAAACATTGTATAGTCCCTGTTGCAGCAAGCACCCTCGCATACCCAGGGTGGGTGCCAACATGGGTTCTTAGATCTGCTTTTCTAGAGGAAAGCAACACAAAATGGGTTAATAATCTTGCTTTAATCAATCAAACATATCATTTATCTTGTTCAGGGGAAAAAGTCAGCACTCCGAACTTCAGAGTATACAGACAGAAACATTTCAAGCAGACAGGCCTCCAACTATCCAACCATTACATCCACACCAAATCACAGTTACCAGAGAGGGAAGCATCAACATCTGGGTTTTCAAAGCCAGAGGGCTCGACAACAGCTGCCCAGAGTCTCGTCTGGTCAAGTCACACAACACTTCTCAAAGTGAACCCCAAAACAAAGTCTCACATTAGGGATTATATAGCCTTCTCCTGGCTCAGAGAATGTAACAACCCTCTTGACCCACTGCCCAATCACAAAGTATCTCCTGAAAAACAAGCCTCACACCAAAGGCTCCAGGTGCACTTAAGCCTACGGGCAGGGAAGATCTTAAAAATTTACATTCCTATAACAGTCCCACACTCACTCAATTAGTATGTACTCTGCCCAACATCAGAGGAAGTTGGAGGAAATGCCAAGCTCTATATGGCTCTCCATCTGAGTGACCTTGGTCCCCTAGGTCCAACTGGTGAGGCAGTTCTCATCAGTCTAGAGTCATTGTATGTGTAGATTTACCCAATTAAACTCTTAACTTGAGCCCCCACCCACAAAGAAAATCCCACCCTCTTCTCTTTGTGCTGTATCTCAATGGACTCCAATCATATCGTGACCAAAGAAATAAGAGGTAAGTAATAAAATAAGAATATATTAAATATATTACCATGTGGATTGTAAGCTTATGGCTTCTCTCAGACTGACAGTCTTTAACTTATCTATAGGCATATCCCAAACCTAGAAGCTACTAGATACAGTTCAGATACTTATATTTAATCATTCTCCCGTCACTTCTGTTGGGAACTGGCACATATCCTAGTACTAAGTCTAACAAACATCCAATGAGTAAGATAGTAAATGTCCACTCCATAGCTGCTTTGCTGCTCATAACCTCCTGGAGAGTCAAATTCATTAGACTGGAGCACCTCAGGAACTGGAACCAACTCCTGACAAGTACAACTTTTCTGCTCCAAGTTCTGTCCTCAGAGGTGGTGACCTCTGATCCTGCCCCCCAACTATTTCTCAGAACAGTTGCTGGAAGGACCAGTCTGCAAAGCCATCTTTCCCAGAAGGACAAAGGGGTTCAGGACAAGGATTGAAGGTGGCCCACGTTAGGCCAGCCACAATAAAGAATAGCCAAAGAGACAAAGCGGTGTCTTACTACACCTTTGGCTAAGAAGGGCACACACATGCTATGTGGGATAAGAATAAGCAGCACCAGTTTTCCAGAAGTGGATCTGCTCTGGACTCCAACCAAGGAGCTTTATCCCTACCTCTAACTCTTCCTAGGTACTCTCCACTTGCACTTATAGCTTCCCTACTGTGCCTCCTCCCACCCTGCAGCAGTGAAAGCATCCATTAGTGTTGGATAAGTAATGATTACAATCCAGTAATTACACCATGGCCACTCACAGCACCTATTTCTATAGCCTATAGCCAGCAGTGTTGGACCTCTGTGGACTGAGTAAAAAGGAGTCCTCATGAATAGAAAGGTCCCAATTCCCTATAAAAGCAGAGAATATCAACAAGAAGGTGATCACTGTGGCATTGGTGTGTTCACAGGAACATGGATTGGGAGATGGAAGGGACCTTTGAGGTCATCTAGTCTAACTCCATCATTTTATAGATGAGAAACTGAGACCCAGGAAAGTGAAGTGACTTGTCTAAGGCCACCCAGCTAGTAAGTGGCAAAGCTGGATTCCAACCCAAAAGAAGCAGTGTATTAGATAGAGCACTGGTCTTGGAATTAGAAAGACCTGGAAGATAAGAAGAATCAACAATTTCATAGCACTTTAAAGTTCAAAACTTGCTTTAAGTATATCTTACTTTGTCCTTACAACTAATATATGATGTAGGTGCTCTTATTATCCCCATTTTGTAGATGAGGAAACTGAAGCCCAGAGAGGGTAATTGACTTGCCAAAAGTCAGACAGCTAGAGGTTGGTTGAGGCAGGATTCAAACTCAGATCTTCTTGACTCAAAGTCTTGCCCTCTATATACTGCATCACTTAACTGCCTTTAGTGAACGATAAAGAAGAGAGAAAATTGAATACTAAGTGGTCTAGAAGCTGGTCAGCTGTTCAGAGCTTCAGTCAAGTATGGGAGTCCCATAGTATCTCAGCAGGAAATGAATGTGACACAGAAGATGATCATTCCCATCATGTCTGAAGAATTACCGAATAATTACCGAATAATGAAGACCCCCAGGATTCAGTGGCTATTCTCAGAAATCTGTCTGGAAACATGCTATCATCACAAAATCCTTCAGTATTATCATTCATGCACACTGAGGGTTGTGAAGAGTCAAAAACAGAAGGACAAGGACAGGCCAATGGGCCTGAGCCGCCTGGCACCATTTGGCAATACTCAAGATGAGAAACAAGGATTTAGGACTGGTTGCTTGACATTTATACCAGTATTGTGGGACTTGGGTTGTTTTGTTTTGTTTGCAGACCCCAGCAAGCTTCTATGTTACGCAAAGGTACTGGCCTAGAGGGCCTGTGACTGATTTTGCACCAGGGTATACCAGAAGGTTATTAGATTTCCTTTTTAGAAGTTTTCTTGACAGTAAGACTTATTATCCCATGCTCAGACTGGAGTCTTTGGCTTTAATATGGGCTATCACTGATAAGTTCCAAGTTTATGGATATGGAACTGAATTCCAAAAATGGACAAACAACTCACTAACATATTTTGACAAGTGCAAAGTCAGATGCTGACAGCTGGAAATGAGAAGCTGTGCCAACCAACTCTAAGTTCTGTATCTATTACCAGACATTGAAGGCCTCATACATGCATTTAAAACCTTGGTGATCTCCACAGAAGAAATAAAAATGTCCTGAGACACACACAGAAACCTTCATGGAAGAGGTGAAATTAATGCTGAGCCTTACAAGGTAGGCAAATAACATGGAAAAGGATAGATATTATCCCAATATTACAAAAAGGAAAGAAAATGGATCCTTCAGGCTATAGCCTCATGAGCTGCATTTCAAATAATCTTGGTAACTTTTGAAAGCATATATTGTTAAAGGGATGGTCAGTTAATATTTAGAAAAGGAAACTGGTTATAAAGAGCCCATATGACCTCATCAAGAACAGGTCATGCCGGATTTTCCTTATTTCCTCATTTGACAGGGTTATCAGACTAATAGATCAGGGACAAGCTACAGAAATAATTTACCTGGATTTTAACACAACATTTAATAAAGACTTACATGTTATTCTATATAATAGATAATAGTACGAGTAGAAGAATTTGAAAATAATGGAATGGTCAAACCTCAAAAAAGTGATCACTAATGGTTTTACATTAATTTGGAAAAAAGTCTCCAAGAGAGCGCTGTAGGAGTCTGGGCTTGTCCTCATACTCTTTCACATTCTGATTGATAATTTGGATAAAGCCATAGATAGCATGCTTGCCACATTTGGAGATGACACAAAATTGGGAGTGCTAGCTAATATACTGGATAACAGAGTCAAGATTCAAAAAGATCAGAACAGGCTAGAACTTTAGGCCGCATTGAAAGAGATGAAATTTAATAAAGATAAATTCAGTGACCAAAAATATTAGACGCCTACTATGTTCAATGCACTGTGTGTTAGGTGCTGGAAATACAAAGACAAACACAAAATAGTCTCTTCCCTCAAGTTTACATGCTGCTTGGAGAAAGACACAACCTGTATGCATGTTGTAAGTAAATACTACATTTATGCAAAATGATACAGAAAGATTTCAAAAGAAATAGTATGCTAAATGTAAAACCTGATACTTAGGTTCAAAAAATCAATTTCCTAAGTACAAGATAGGGGAAGAGTGATGATACAACAGTTCATCTGAAATGTATCTAGAGATTTTAGTTAGATAAGTTCACTGTGAACCAATAGTGCATATGCAGGGGGAGAGAGAGTTGCTGGTATAACGTTTTACAATCAGCTTAGATAGATAGATAGATAGATAGATAGATAGATAGATAGATAGAGATATGAATATATGTATATATACATATACAAATAATATGTATATATACATATATAATGTATCTATATGCATGATACACTTTTTAAATTTAATCTCCATTATTAATAATGTCCCCATCACCATATTAAGTCTAGATAATCCTTAAAATAATAAATCAAGCCCTGACTTATAGTGTTTACTGATTTCTGAGGTATAAATGCTCACACCAAAAATTTAACAATCAGCTCTTAGTAAGAGCTGGCTCCAGGAAAGGCCTGGTTATATGGTAGCCAAGGAGGCTAATATGATCTTAAACTGCATTAATAATAAAGGCAAACATTCCAGGAACAAGGAGATGGCAGCCCCACTGTACTCTGCCCTGCTCAGAATACATCTGGAATATTGTACAGTTGTGGACATCTCACTTTAGCAAGAATATTGACAAATAAAAGAGTGTCCAGAGTAGGGCAAGCAATATGATGAAGAGCTTTGAGTCTCTGACACATGAAGATCAGATGAAGGGACTGGGGATATTTAGCCTGGATGATAGAAGACTCCCTGGGACAATGATAGCTGTCTTCAGATGGAAGGACTGTCACGTGGAAGACAGAATAGACTTGTTCTGTTTAACCTCAAAGGACAGAACCACAAGTAACAAACAGAAGTTGCAAAGAAGACTCAGAGTTGATAGAAGGAAAAACTCCCTAACAATGAATCAGTTACCCAAATGTGGAACAGGTGTCCTTGGAAGGTGGTGGGTTCTTCACCAAAGCAGTTTTAAACAAAGGGTAGTTTAACTCTCCAGGGAATTCTGTAAAGGACATCCTTTCTCATATGAGGATTGGATTGGTCTAGATGGCTGAGGTCTATTTCAACTTTCAAATTCTGCAATTAGGTGTGTCCTGGGGTGGTGGAGGGGAGGGTTCCTTCTGGGTTTTTTGTTGTTGCTGTTGTTGTTTTTATGCAATATATGAGGAGCCTGCCTCCTTTCATTCCTCTCCTTCCCTTGTCTTGGGTCAATCTCTTGCTCTGACTTCTAGGAAAGATTTGTTCTCAGACAGCCTTGCTTTCTGGCTCGGATCCTGTGTCCCCACTCTGCTAGAGTCCATGCCCCCATCATGACATCTTGAGTTTAGGAGCCAATTTGGAAAGGTCTCTGGTATCTTCCATGATGCCCAGTGGGAGTCACAAATCTAGACACTGGTCTATCTCTATGTATTCCCTACCTGGGTGCCATTCCTAGCCTTAGAGTGAGGATTATAGGATTAAAGATGTAGATGAAAAATGTACCTAAAAAATAATCTAATCTAATTTCTTTAATTTACATTTGAGAAAATTAAAGTCCAGGGAGTTTAGAGAATTAATTCAAAGTAGTAAGCATCAGAGGCAGCATTCGAACCCAGTGCCCTTTCCATTCTACCATGCTGCCTCCTCAACTTGGGGACACTGTAATTTAATTAGCAATGCCATCATAATGCTTCATAAGGCTTCAGGGCTCCTCATTTCTAGAGATCACAGGGTGACAACGGCTGCAAGCCCAAGTATTAATTAATGGATGCAGACCCAGCATTCTATTCTGGCCGGCCCAAGGCCCCCACAAATCCACCCTTTGGGTAAAACAGAAAAGCTTTTTGGATTTCCAGCCTGCGCTTTCTCAAATTGACAGAAAACAGATCTGACAGGGCTTGAGGGATTTGAATAATAAAGGTTAGAAACCAGTACTGGAGAAGCTGTGCAGTTGAGTATCTTTCCTTCTCCTTGGGTCATTAAAAAAAGAAAAATTCTGTAATATACAGATGCTTTGGAGTCATTCGTCCCCACAGTCCCAATGTTCCATAATGGGAGACCACATAAATAAGGGTGTTACATGAACTGAGCCCAGAGTGGGGAGCTAGGGGGTTTGGTTTGGTTTTCCATTGTGCCAGGGCAAAATGGAATGTTCTAAATGCATCCGCTTTCTGAGGCCAGGATTTGCATACGTGAGAACACTGCATCTGGCCTGTTGGAAAGCTCCTTTTTTTCAGGGTGTGTTCCTTTGACCAGAGCAAAGAAAGAGTGCACTAGCATTGCCCAGACGCTAAGCAGGACCAGTGGCTCCATCCCAACGCCTACCCATAATAATAACAGACATTTCTAGGGCATTCTAAGATATGTAAAGCAATTTACCTGCTCACAGCACCCCTGGGGGGATGTGTTTTTTGTTCTGGGCCAGATCTGTGATTTCATAGGCAGAGGGGATGTCATTGGTATGGAGAAGTCCCAGTGCGATAACTCCTTTCACCAATGCAAATCAGAAATTATTCTGAAACTTCTAGTCTTTGAGAATTGCCTGGGGGGTACTGAGAGGTAAGTGACTTGCCTGGGGTCACCCAGTATGATACTACTATTTATATTTTACCGAAGAGGAAACTCAGGCCCAGAGAGGTTAAGAAGTTTGCCCATGGTCTCAGAGCTAATTTAGTGCTGGGAGTAGAATTGGAATACATATTTTCCTGCTTCTAAGTCCAGGGCTGTATCTACTATACCCAAAACTAGATTAGTCTGGTTAATGATAAGAAGACATTTAGGGGGCAGCTAGGTAGTGCAATGAATAGAGTCCTGGGCCTGGATTTAGGAGGACTTGAATTCAAATGCGACCTCTACTTGACACACTTACTAGCTATATGACCTTGGGCAAGTCACTTAACCCCAATTGCCTCGCCTTCCCCTCTCCAAAAAAAAAAAAAAAAAGATGACATTTAGTAGGTGTCCACTGTTTGCAGAGCCCTGTTCACATACTAAGGGAAGGTCAGTCTAGGAGGAAGTCTAATAAATAATAAATAATGAATATTTACTATTCCATGATAAATGTTTTAGAAAATCATGGCTGTATAACCTTTATGTTTGGCCTGACCTTCAAGATCCTTCATAATCTGTCTCTGACTTTCCTTACCTACCTCATAGTGATTGTTCATGAAAGGCAGCTCCCACAGCAGAATGAGGAAGCAATGGAGAAAAGAGTCAGAAGACCTGAATTTGAATTTTGCTTCTCTACCATTCCCTAGCTGGATGAATGAGCAAATCATTCTACTCTGCTTTGTCTCAATCTCTTCATCTGCAAAATGGAAATAGAGGAGCACTATGTGGCTCCATATCACATAGCATGCCAAGCCTGGAGTCAGGTAGACTCATCTTCCTGAGTTCAAATCTGGCCTCAGACAGGCAAGATGTTGGTACTCTCCTGGTCTGGCGGTGTATGTAGGTGGTTATGTTATTCTGTTTGGACAGTTGGAGCCCTGTCTATTGGATACTCACTTCTTCCTACTTCTCTGTAATTAAAGTAAGATTGTTGACCCCTTTAGAGTTGTGTGACCCTGGACAAGTTACTCAACCCTGTATGCCTCAGTTTCCTCATCTGTCAAATGAGCTGGAGAAGGGAATGGCAAACAACTCCAGCATCTCTGCCAAGAAAACCCTGAATCTGGTCATGAAGACTCAGACAACTGAAATGACTGAATAGTAACAGCAAAAATGGACATAATACTTGCATTACCTGCCTCACAGGGCTGTTTAGTGAACCTTAAAGTACTGGAGAAAAGTAATATGGTGGTGGTGGTGGTGGTGGTGATGAAGATGATGATGATGATGATGATGATGATGATGATGATGATGTTGCCTTATGCTCCAACGAAACCATCCCCTGAGTACACCCTTACTTCCCTGCCTAGATCTTTTTCTCACCCGTCTCTGTGCCCCAGTGCCTGTCCCTCTCCTCCTCCATCCATCTCTGCCTGGTGGATTTCTGTCCATTACTTTCATCTGCTCCATGAAGGTTTCTCTGGTCCCCCTGTCAGAACTGAGCTCTCATTACTCTCTGATCCCATAGCATATTCATTGTACATCTCATAGAGATACATTCTACTCTACTTAAAATAATGTGGTCTGATAGAAAGTGTCGGACTCCCAATCAGGAGATATTCACTGTCTGAATCCTGGCTCTGACACTTACTGTGTGAGCATATGAAAGCCATTAAACTACTCTGAGCCTCCATTTGGTAAGACAGCATTGCAATGAGTTATCATTTTTTAAATTTGTGTATATCTCTTATCTTCCTACAAGATGGAATGCCTTGAGGGCAGGAGCTATATCTTCTTCTCTGTATTTGCCCCCTCCATCTCTCCTGGCTTTAAGTTGGAAGTACTTGAGTGTCTATTGAATAAATGGGTCCACACAAACATGAGTAAGACAAATAAAAACAGAGACTTGTCAATACTACAGCCCCCAAAAAATGTTTTGGCAATTTAAAAAAATAATCATCTTTGACAAGTAAGATACCCAAAATATTGTTGAAAACAGATTCTCTTTTGTCATGTTTAGACAGGTGAGTTCAACCAAATCCCTCTCTTTCCCCATACCTTCTCTACTCTGGTTTTATTAGCATTTTAGTTAGAGGGTAGTAATGGAAAATATTTGGCAGGTAGAACAAACCTAACTCTTCAGAAAGGGAATCAATGAGTTTGTGCGACAGATAATTGACCTCCAGCACTTAAAAGACCCAGTGCTTAACCTTACATGACCTAGAGGCTTCCTCCAGGGCTCTATAAGATGCTCAGCTCACAGGGGGGAGACCACAGACTGATTGCCATCCTTCACTCAAGGTTGTGTTCACAACAGAAATTCCTTGCCCTTTGGCAATGTTTTTGCCCTTGCTAAGAAAGACTGAAGATGTACAGCTGGGTGGGCAACTAGGTTTCAACACACCATGAGTTTTATTCTAGGAAAGTCATCTGTGCTAAAGACATGGGGGAAGGGGAAGGAAGAGAATCAGTATTTATATGATACCTATTGTACTAAGAGTTTTTTTTACAAATATGATCTCATTTGACAACATAAAAGACATGTTTATCAAATTTGTGGATGGAACAAAACTAGAAGAGACAGCTAAATTGTTGAATGATGGAATCAAAGTGAAAAATAATGTTCAAGGACTGCAACTGGGTAGTCAAACTAATATGAGGAAATTTCATAAGAATAAGTGTAAAGTCCTACATGTAGGTTCAAAAAATCAATTGCACAAGTAGGAAATGAGATATTTAGCTAGACAATAGTTCATGTGCAAAAAAAAAAAGTATTCTCATTTATTGGAATTTGTCAACTGCATTACACTACTATGAAGTCTCTCTTTATCTTGGGGTGGTCAAGTTAACAAGCACATATTAAGTGCCTCTCCCAAACCAATTACAGTGCTAAGCACTGTGGTTGAAGCCCCAGTGTAGGAAGAGGTCAGAAATATGATTCACCAAGGAATATCAGGAGCCAAGCATCTAAAGTCAAGAATGAAGTATCCAGTGGGAGGGCATGACAAAGGCAAGATCAGACCAGAAGTTCACTAGGACCAGTATTGGAACTAGTGAAAGATAAGGTCCAGCTTTCAAACTGCAGGAGTATGCTACTGGAGAAGAGATGAGGAGTTGGTTAGACAAAAAAAAAGTGGGTTCAACTTGTCACTTTCAAGGGCCTCATAGGTACATATGCAAGCCCAACTCTCCCAAGCCTCCTTCAGCTGGTAGGTTCCCCCACTATTTATTTATGTCTTCCTGGAATTCAAGAGAAAGCAAAGACTATAAAATGGGTCTCCCATTCAATTATATCCTTTCTCAGCCCCTCTCCTGACTCTCCAGACTTCATCACCTTAGTTCAGATGCCTTCTCATCCTAGAAGATCACTCCAACTCTGTAGCTCCTTTCTCCTGCTGATGAGTTCTTTCTGGAATTTTAATTTTAAGGAAGTGCCTAGGTGAGCAACCCTTCACTCTTTACCTGGCCCTGAAATTGACATTCCAGACTTTGCCACCTTGCCCTCAAGGGGCTACCTATCTTTTTTCCCTCCTCCCCTACTTTTCAGCTTTAAGATATCCAGCTCAGTCCTCAACCCAGTACAGACTCTCCTCACACGCCAGAGGGGAAGCTCAAATCAAATAGCAAAGCATTTGAGTGAAACATATTAGCAAAATAAACAGCAAGAGAAAGTCCTTTATAATACTCTTCTTAGTCCCCTTAAACAAATGAGAACAATTTCCCACATTCCAAAGGAATCAGGGGAAAGTAATATGTTTCCTCCCTTCTCCCAAGAAATTTATATTTAAGGTGAGGGGAAGGTGTTTCATCTTCAGCTGAGATGCCTTTCAGGACAATTCCTTGCTTCCAAAGCTCTCACTCAATGAAGCTTCAGCTCCACCATTGTTGAGCACCTCCAAAGGTGCTTCTTTTCTCCTAGTCCCTGAGGTTGCTAAGCCATCCAACATTGAAGCTCTGCCCTGCTTTTTCTTGTTGCTCCAGCTTCAGGGAAGAAGGATTACTCTTTTAGCCCACCCAGGTGGCAGGCATCAGGGATGATTTGTTCCATTCCTAGGTCGGCATTCTCATCTACTTCACACCTCTGCTTACAGAGTACCCAAAAGGGTCATTCAGGTAGCTGTGAAATTACTCTTCCTTACTCACCCCTCTCAGCTGAGAGCCACTAGCTATTTTTCCTCACTGTGTTAGGAGAAGTGAGTGCTATCTCTAATTCAAGGGATAGGCATGGCATCCTCTGCCACCCATCCCCATCCAACTGTCCTTATCTTCTGCTGCTAGGTCTTTGGTTTGGTTGTCTGTTTTTTTTTTGTCTTCAATTAAACATAGATACCCCTTTTTCCCTATCCTTTCAGCTTTCATCATAATCCCTGACCTCATAACCAGTATCTTGACAAGCACTTTGTCTTGAAACTTCAACAAGCTTATAGAATAGGGATTCTTAACTCAGGGTTCATGAACTTTTAAAAATATTTTGATAACTTCATTTCAATATAATTAGTTTTTTTTGCTATATTACCTATTATGCATTTAAAAACATGATTCTGTGAAGGGGTCCATAGGCTTCACTAGATCACCCAGAGGGTCCATGATACAATAAAGTTTAAGAACTCCTAAGTCTGGAAGGTGTCAGAAACACTGGGCTGCCAGGTATAAGCCACAGGCCTCTGCTGGAATTGCTTCCAGCATGATAAAGCAATATAGCAACAAATCCTACAGTTCAAAGAACAGAGATCCATAAGGGTTTTAAGAAATAATGATAATTCATATTTCTATAACCATTTATGATGTTTAAGGTACATAGTGGGAGTGTTATGACCCCATTTTTGTGTGAGAAAACTGAGGCTCAGAGAAGGAAAATGCTTTATTCAAAGTCACAAAGCGTCTAAGTGGCAGAGTTAGGACACAAACCCAGGTCCTCTAAATCCAAATACAGCACGCTGCTACCCACTGTACCACACTGCCTCCTCCTTCTGAGCTTCAGTTTATACCTCTCTAAAATGAGCACAATATTATTTCCACTTATAACTTCATCTAGTTGTTTTACAGAAAGCATTTAGCAAACTGTAATTCAGTAATTTAATGTGGGCAGTTATTATAAAGTTAGAAGGAAATCACTAAAGGCTGGGTGAGTCACAAATAGACCTGGTTGATCCATGAGGCAGCTTTCCCAAACAATAGAGTGTAATGGAATTTGAAGTCAGAAGATCTTGGTTCAAATCCTGGATTGACACTGACTGTATGATCTTAGAGAAATTCAAGTTATTAAACTCTCTAGGCTTTCATTTCCCCATCTGTAAAATCCGATGATCCAGGCTCTGGCTCTTTTTTCAAAACAATTCAAAGAATTCTTGCCGTTGGCTCCAAGGCTTCCTCCTTTAGTAATAGTATTTTAAATTTTGCTGATCTGGCCTCTTTCTCCCCCACGTTCATTTGAGAGAGATTCACCCACCTGGATACTCTGGACTGAGTTCTGTTCCATAATCCCAGGCTCATTTTCAGTCCATCAGGAAACTTCCTCATTGTTGGCTGACTTGCAGCATTCCAACCACGTTCCTGCTTAATCACTTAGCTAATTAGATATGTGCCCCCCCCCACCCACTCCCATCCTCTGCCCAAAGAGGGAGAAGGGGATCACAGAAACTTATTACACACAACTAAAATTTTTCTCTGTCACTCAAGAAATAGATTAATTCAGCCCAACTCACCCACAGAATTCACGAAAGACAATTTTTTCATTATAGACCCATTGTCTAATTTCCCCCTCCTATTTGGTTACTCTGGCACAGATACAGACCAAGTAGCTGGCTCATGCTTCTTGGGCCTAATGCAGCTTTCCCAGGAACAAAGTAACCATATGTAAAAAGATCAGGAAGGTTTGGACTAGCTAGAATACAGTATCAAAAGGATCAGCAATTTTCTTGCTGACAGATAAGAGGGGTATATAGACCCTTTCCTGCTTCACTTTACTTGTGTTTGCTGTTATATGCCTATCATTGAAGGAGGATATTGGCAGTCAGATAGGACTTTTTGCCCTAACTTCTCACATGTAAGATTTTTTTGTTTTGTTTTTGATGACAGCATCCTTAAAATGGCTTGGGTTATAGCTAGGAATTAACTTGAATAACAAGGGATTTTCTAACTCCAGGTCAAAGTATAGTCTGGGACTAAGGGCCTAGGTCAACTTTTGACCCAGGAATTGAAATAAATAAACTTAATCTTACCCTAGGACATTCCGCTGGCTTTTATTGAAAGAGTGTGATGGCTAATATTTTTAGCCAAGCACTATAAGCCAAGCACTACCCTTGTCATGGGGCAGTTTTCTAGCCCTTGCACCCTAGTGTTAGGAGCAGAGAGCATTAGAAAGCCCTGAAGAGTTAAAACAAAAAATGATAACAGAGAGCAGCTTAGTATCCTTGAGTCCAGTAAAGATACTCAACAGAGATAATACAATGCCAAGCAGAGAAGAATAAAGAACAGGTCAGTGACATCACTGGAGGACACCAGAAGTTCCTAGGCAATGGAAGCATGACTTGCCCCAGTCACTTGGATCCCTTCACATATGCCTTGGGGATAGGCCCCTTCTTAAATGTTCCTTGACCACATGATCTTTACATTGGTATCTTTGATGTGTGTTCCCTAGCTGCATGTGGTGTGTGTGTGTGTGTGTGTGCGTGTGTGTGTGTGTGTATGTGTTCTTTGGAGAATGTACCACTTATATGCATAGAAGGGAATCTTTTCTTGGGTATTTCATTTCCTACACTGTTTGATTAAATATCTTTTGTTTTGAACTAATATGCACTCTGGCTGGATGATAAAAGTAAATACATAGCTAGGGGACTTGTAACAGTTTTGTGTGGAGGGCTGGTTCAAGGTTCTGCTCCCTAATGACTCTCTGAATGGGAGAAAATAACTCCTTGTAATTCCTGTTAAATTCCTGACTATGAGCCCATATCTCCAAAAGCCATTTCAGGGGCTTTGCCCCAAAACAACTACACAAGAGCTGTGTGGAAGACTGGAACAATGAGGCCCACCTTGATTTCCAAATCCTCTCTCCCTGGAATGCAAATAAAGCTAGAGACAGATGAGGACCCAAGTTAGATGAAACAAACAAGGTCCACATCCCTGCCTTCATTATGTATATCTGGCTGGTAACAAAATTGTTAATCCTTCTGATGCTATATTCTGACTAATCCAATCCTTCTGGTCTCCACACATATAGCGTCAAATAATTCAAAACTGCAAAGGACCATCAACCCAACCTCCTCATTTTACATGTGAAGAAACTGAGGCCCAGAAAGGGGGGAGGGAACAAGGTCACATAGATAATAAGCACCAAAGTCAGGATTCAAAGCTCTCTCCCCAATCTCCAGATCCCCCACTCTTTTCCACTATGCCAAGATGAAGTCTACATGCAGCCCTGGCTTCAATGACTGTTGATCAGCTCAGCCATCCCATTGAGCCAAATTGGCTGCTAAAAACAGCTGAAACAATCCCTTGATTGTTCACTCTTCAATCTGGTGTTTTTCATTTTATAGATCTTGCCTGTGGCTGGTGA
>WOXC01004250.1:0-137290 GCA_011680675.1 Gymnobelideus leadbeateri | reverse complement strand
AAAAGTCGAATTTGCCAGATGGAAAAAGAATCTCAAAAGTTCACTGAGGAGATTCATTCCTTTCAGAGTTAGACTGGAGCAAATGGAAGCTAATGACTTTATGAGAAATCAAGATGCTGTTAAGCAGATCCAAACAAATGAAAGATTAGAAGGCAATGTGAAATATCTCATGGGAAACCACTGACCTGGAAAATAGATCCAGGAGAGACAATTTAAAAATTATTGGACTACCTGAAAGCCATGATCAAGGAAAGAACCTAGAAATTACCCTTCAAGAAATTCTCAAGGAAAACTGCCCTGATGTTTTAGATCCAGAGGGCAAAATAGAGGTTGAAAGAATCCAACGATCACCTCCTGAAAAAGATCCCCAAAAGAAAACTCCCAGAAATATTATAGCCAGGTTCCAGAATCCCCAGATCAAGGAGAAAATACTACAAGCAGCCAGGAAGAAACAATTTCAATATTGTGGTAACACAATCAGAATAGCCCAGGACCTGGCAGCTTCTACACTGAGGGATTGAAGGGCATGGAATATGATATTCCAGAGGGCAAAAGAACTGGGAATGAACCCAAGGGTCACCTACCCAGCAAAACTGAGTATTTTGTTTCAGGGGAAAATATTGTCATTCAGTGGAATAGAGGACTTTCAAGCATTCTTGAGGAAAAAACCAGAGTTGAATAGAAAATTTGACATCCAGACGCAAGAAGTAAGAGATGCCTGAGAAGGTAATCAGGGAAAAGAAATCAAAAGGAACTTATCAAAGTTGAACTATTTTCATTCCTATATGGAAAAGCAATATCTGTGACTGATGATATCTTTCTCACTATGAAAATAATGGAAGAAGGGGGTGTGGTCATATGAATACATATGTGAATGTGTGTGTATATGGTTACAGTTATATATGGATAGAGGGCATAGGTTGAATTTTTTGGGAAGGGAGAATACTCAAGGGATGAAATTACGAGGTGAGAGAGGAAAGTGGCAAGAGGATATGGGGAGTGACAGTGTAGGTAAACTATCTCATGTAGGGGAAGTTGTTGCAGGAGGGGGAGAAAGGAAGGCTAAAAAGGCAAAACCACATTCACATTGAATTTGGTTCAGGGAGAATGACATACATACTAAATGGGATATCTCAACCTGCAGCAGGATAGGGGGAAGGGGGATGAGAGGAGGGATGATGGATGGGAGGGCATCCTTGGGTGAGGGGAGGTTGGAAGTACCCACTATAGAAGAGGGACAGGATTATGTAGGGAATGGACCAGGTGGGGGTGGGATGAGTGGGAGGGAATTATAAGCAGCCTTGTACAATATATCTACTATGATAATGTTTTGCATAGCTAGACATGTACAACATATACTGAATTACTTATCTCCCAAGAAGGAATGGGTGACAAGGGAGGAAGGAAATGGATCTGAAATTTGAGGTCGTAACATTAGATGTTTCAAATATATATAAATACTATTATTAATACTCTTTTGCCTATAATTGGGAGATAAGATGTGCAGGCATTGGGACACAAAGATTCATCTTCCTCTAATGGAAAAGTCGATGGGGGTATGGGAGAAGGTATGGGAGAGAGCAGATTGGAGGAAGCGATATCCTGTGTGACTGCTATTCTGGGAGGTTGGGTAGGGGAACAATGGGAGGAAAATGATTGTAACTCAAAATCTGGCGGAAATGAATGATGTAAAACAGAAGTTAATAAAACATTTGTTTAAAAAAAAATAAAAAATAAAAAAAAATAAAATAATATTTCAACTAAAAAAAAATAAGAATATAGAATTCACTTAACCCCAAAACTTGTATTTATTGTCAGAGCTAAGCATAGAACATTTTAACAAATTCTTTTTTTTTTTTTGGTCAATTTGGGGATTCTGGAACCTGGCTATAATATTTCTGGGAGTTTTCTTTTTGGGATCTTTTTCAGGAGGTGATCGGTGGATTCTTTCAACCTCTATTTTGCCCTCTGGATCTAAAACATCAGGGCAGTTTTCCTTGAGAATTTCTTGAAGGGTGATTTCTAGGTTCTTTCTTTGATCATGGCTTTCAGGTAGTCCAATAATTTTTAAATTGTCTCTCCTGGATCTATTTTCCAGGTCAGTGGTTTTTCCCATGAGATATTTCACATTGCCTTCTAATCTTTCGTTTGTTTGGATCTGCTTAACAGCATCTTGATTTCTCATAAAGTCATTAGCTTCCATTTGCTCCAGTCTAACTCTGAAGGAATGAATCTCCTCAGTGAACTTTTGAGATTCTTTTTCCATCTGGCAAATTCGACTTTTTAAGGCATTCTTCTCCTCATTGCCCTTTTGGGCCTCCTTTGCCATTTGAGTTAGTCTATTTTTTAAGGTGTTGTTTTCCTCAGTCAGGCTGTTGACCCTCATTTCATACTTTTCCTGCATCCTTCTCATTTCTCTTTCTAATTTTTCCTCCACTTCTCTTATTTGATTTTTAAAGTCCTTCTTAAGGTCCTCTATGGCCTGCAACCCGCTCATGTTTTCCCCTGGGGCTTTTGGAGCAGGACTTCTGACCTCACAGTCCTTTTCCCGCTCTATGTCCCCAAAATAGGAGTCTAGGGTTGTATTTTTCTGTTTCCTTTGCCTTGGCATGTTGCCACTTAATTGCTTGACTTTTGGGCTTGTTGCCACACTATGGCTTTAAGGCCAGCTAGAGGAATTTTCGTCCAGAACGTGTGGGGGGGCAACTTCCGTTTCTGGCAAGCTGTAAACCCACCCACAACTTCCACCCTAGATCACAATCCAGATCCAGGGAGGTTAAAGCAAGAGCGATTACCCCCCAAGACTGATCGCTGGATCTCCCCAGGATTTGTAGGCTGGGAGCCCGAGCTGCCTCTGAAAACTACAAAATGGCGTGTCTCCTCAGCGGCTTCTAGCCCCCAGAGGAGGGAGCTGACGCATTCCCCAAATACAGGTCCCAAAGTCCATAGGACACTAACCTCTTACTTTGTCCTAGGCATGTCTATGTTGATAATTCTGGAATCGCCACAGCTCCTGGTGTTCTGGGGTTCCTCCAGCTGGCTGCTGGCCCTGCCGCCCTGGGGCTAAAACCTCGCCTCATGCGGACCTGGGCTAGGCTCGGCTCGGCTCGGCTCCCCGAGCTCTGCACACTGCGTGCTGCCGGCTCCCAGACCGCTGCGCTGGTCCTTCCTGCAGGGCTGCTGGGCTGTCCTCAGCGGGAGGTTAGCTTCTCTGTGTCGTTCTGTGGGTGCTGGGGCTCCAGAAGTTGTTCAGATTCCTTTTTTACATAGTTTGTGGGGAATCTGGGGGCAGAGAGGCTTGGAAGAGCTGTTTCTCCTCCACCATCTTGGCTCCGCCCCACCTAACAAATTCTTTAAAGAATTTTTCATTTGTTTACTATTAATAAATGCTAGTTAATATATTAGTGAATAAAATCGAAATCAGTGGTATAATAATTTCTTCTGATAAATATTCCTTCTACTTGTTTTGAAAAAAAAATAACTAAGTGGGGTAGGGGATGAGGAGATAGGGTATTTCTACCTACTATAAAGGCCAGTACTAAGATTTCAAGAAGCACCTAAGGAGGGGTAATATTAGAAGTTGAAAGAACAGCCTTGAAGGTTTATAATCCCTCTCCCTCCTCACCACCACTACTCTTAGTCAGGCACTAAACATTTATTAAGCATCTACTATTTTCCAAGCACTGTGCAGACTAAATACAGAACTAATCCTGAGTTGGGTGAAAGTCTTAGACTAGAAATCTGAATGAGAACAACTCCAGGAAACAACCAGATGAAAGGGAAGAGAAAGAAATAGAGCAGGGAAATTCTAATGATTTACTCCCTCTTGATCCATTCCAGGAAAAATCAGTAGGAAATATGTAATTCAGGGCTCACCTGTTTTATTTTGCTTAAGATAAAACTGATCATAATGAGCACTATGAAATTGCATTCTCACAGAACCAGCAAGTGTTATGTACTCTGCCCATAGAAAAATAAAAAAGACAGTCTTGGCAATGCTTCCTTCAATGCAGAGGAATCATCTGAACTAATAAACAGACCAGAATATCTAATAGTAACTGATGGAAAATTAATGATTTTTGAATTACCAATATGCCACCCCCTGCCACCCTGCAACTATAAAGGAAAACATGGTGGAGCACATGGCAATGACTGAGTGTAATGATGGAGAAAACTGGAATAAGATTTTTAAGTAAGATTGTCTGTGGCACAGATATCCCCAGTGTGGAGACATCACCAAGTTTGATGGTGAAAGAGAGAGAAGGGACTAAATAGAGCCCAACCCATGGTGGTTTCCCTTGGCATTATGGATGATAGTTTTGTGACTGTCAAGTTATAGCAGCATGAATACATGCCTTTTTGCCTATACCTAGAAGTTGCTGGCACAGATCAAAACTCCACAATATCAGATCCTAAGTGAATGCTATGAATGGGAATTTAGGGTCCAATCAAGATAAAAAGGGATAGTGCTACATCAAGTACCCTGTCATCCTTAATGCAATGAACCAGAAACCCAATTTTTAGCATGGTGGACAATGTAGATAAAAATTTTCACCAGGAGCTATGCTAAGAACGCAGCTTCCAAGTTAGCTAGGAGAAAAAAGATGAATAGTCCAAAAAGTCATTTCTGTTTTGTAAACTGTTCACCCCAATCTGAAATGTTCATGTCTATATTATATGTTAACTCAACTGCCATATTTATTACTCTTTGTACAATTCAGTTAGATGGTTTGGGGCTTTTTGTTTTTGTTTTTATACTATGTCCTTGAATTAGAAGTAAATTGATAGAAACAGTGGTGTAAGGCAGTCATGTCAAACTGTAAATTGCATACTGATTTAGAAAATATCAAATTAAAATCTGTTTTGCATTGTATTTTTATTTACTTTGCTAAGCATTTACCAATTATATTTTAATCTGGATCCAGCCACACTGGGGAGTTTCACTGGTAGCTTCCACTAGTTGTGAGATTGACATCTCTAGTATAAGGGACAAAAGAGATGCTTTCCGAGGCAAGGATAGGGACAAAAAAGCCATGATCTGATTGAATAAAAACACTACACTGAACTAAGGTAAGAATCCCACTCACAAAGATGCAAAGACAAAGACAAAAGGCAAATCATAATAACTGCTAGAGAGTCTAAAAGGGAGCCCAGAACTGATGCTGATACCCCCAGAGTTTCTCCTGCTTTTCAGTGGTATGCATTACAGATGTAAAAATACAATTAGACTGGCCATAATGTATTTTACCTATTGCAATTAGAATTCTCATTATTTTCATTTCACATTCAGCATTACACAAAATTTTGAAGAGGATCAAGTTTCTCTTCAGTCCTATACCATTTTCCTTTCTGTAACTCTTTCCTCTCAACATTCAACTCCTTCACATATTCAGGGCAATAAAATTACTCTGTAATTAGTTGTCTTCCTGAAAGAGTATCCCATCTGGTGCTACAGTTCAGCCTTTTCCCTCCCCCTGACCCATATGCATAACCACTGAGTACTGATTTTTCTCCAGACTTTTCCCATCTTCTACTCTCCATAAAAATTTACCTCTCTTGTTTCTTACTCTCTCAGAGCCCTGATAAATGATGGCCTAGAGATGATCTGATCTATTTATTTGTGGTGAGGGGCTAAGGTATTACAAAAATCCTGATGTATCATCTTCAAGAAGGCAAGGAAGGAGGGGAACTCTATTATCTCTCATTCATATCATGAAAATCAGAGCTTCTTAAACTGTGGTTTGTGACCCCATATGGGGTCACCTAATTGAATGTGGGGGTTGTAAAAAATCTGTCAACAGTAAAAGGTTTCTGAACATGCAATGACCAAAAATTAATTTAAAATCAAATAAGTAATGAATCTAAGGTGTTTCTGGCAGTGCTTGTCTGTGTTGCATAATACAATTTTACTGCAACCTCTGTTTTGAGCACACAACATGCATACTTTGCACAGCACATGCCATCATGATATGCAACACTAACAAATGCTGCCAGAAACACCTTGGTTCAGATTTGAGACTATTGTATGTTATGAATTGCAGTCTTTTTATTGTAAATACAAAATCATTAAATGAATTTTGGCTTGGGATTAGGACAGAATTTCCAATAATTTCTGAAATGGCTCTAAACATAATTTTGCCATTTTGTACTATGCATTTATGGGGCATGGCATTCTTAGCACTGATGATTATAAAAATCAAAATAACAATCAACTCTGAAAAACATTGAAGATGCTCTATGTCCTGCAATATCAAATAATCTGCCAAGATTTAATTCTTCATGTAAAGATGAACAAGCACATCTATCTCATTAGTATGCAAATTTGCTTTCATCTTTAATAAATGGTAAAATTACATATATATGTATACATACATATGTATATACACATACATACACACCAAAGAATTATTTCAAAATAGATTTCTTTATTATTTGTCATCAATAAATGTTTGATTTGCATACCTATTTTCTATATCTATATACCTGGGGTTGAGTAAAAATTTCCTGAGCAAAAAACGGTCATGAGTAGAAAAAGCTTAAGAAGCCCTGATGTAGATGTTTTTCTACTCTCTCTACTCCTACTGTCCATGCTATTCTCTTTCAGTTAAAGACACATATTGTAGAATGTCTGAGTTAGAAGGCACTTTAGAGATTATAGGATCAGAGGATTCTAACGGGGGAATGTAGGCCTAGTCCTGAAAAAAATAATCATGAAACCAACAAAGATGTTTGGTGAGCTTCTTTCTGAAAGTTCATGATGATTTGGAATAGAGGGACCCAGCTCTCCATTTCAGAACATGAAAAGGTATTTTTGATCTGCTCTCTTGTTTATTATGTCATGAAAACAAGGACTTTTGATTACTTGCTGAACTGGAATTGAGTTTCCATACAAAATTTCCCAATAAATAAATTTGCTTTCTTTTAAATTTTCCTGGTCATGAGGTAAAAGGACAACTTTCTGAATTACAGAGGGCCAGTTAGGGGAAGGGGCTGGGGGAAGGTGGAGAAAGTTCCCTTCCTCCATAGCATGAGCATATATCCTCTTAGGTAAGTCCATGTATGGGATACCTACTCATGTATTCTTTCCGCTGGTGAATGAAATACAGAAAGATCAGAGGGACAGAAGTCCAGCAACAAGAGTCCATATCATGATTTGCCAACAATTTAACCAGTAACAATTTGCCAACAATTTGCCAGTAACCCTTTGCAGCTTTGAGGAACGATCTGTGTGATCTGGCCCAATAGCTTAGATGTCATACCCTGGAGTAAAGGAGCTACAGAAATAAACTTGATGGAGCACATGTTTTGTAGAAACCTCTAAGTTTGAGCCCATTCTCCCCATGGACTAAGGGAAGATTATGTTTCTGGTTTGGGAGATGTTTTATATTTTGATTCTTGCTATATCTTTTAATGAGCATCACTTTGCAAAAGCTAATTGTGTTAATTGGTTAATACATATTGAAGAGACACTATTTGCAATTGGTATATGATACTGTCTTGGTATTCATTGGTAATTGATACTGGGGAGAACACAATGGAATGAGAGCTTAGAACCCTTCTAAGAGAGATAACTGCCTTCTGGAGACTAGACTTTCCACTGTAACAAGGACTTAAGAGAAGTATTCCTAGAGTCTATCCATTTCTACAAGATCATTGGATCATAGATCTAGGAGTGGAAGAGAACTCAAAGACCATCTAATTCAAGTTCCTCATTTTATTATTGAGAACATTAGGATGAATAAATGACTTGCCCAGTGTCACCCAGATAATGAGTATCAGAGTTGGGATTTAAATCTAGGTTCTCTGATGCCAGTACCAGTTCTCTTTGAACTGAAAATGGGTCACTCAGTCTAATCTCCTCCCTCATGCAGGAATCCTTTAAACAACATCTTTTCTAACCGGTGTTATCATTGAAACTAGTCAGTGTATCAGAATGTGACATAGCCTGGCATTTTCGTACAACATTACCACAGAATCATGATAGAGGATCCTTCAGAACAATATCTTGAGAAAGTGAGCAAGATAGGATTTTAACTAAAGGTAAAACACACGTCTTTTAGAGTTGTTTTGATGATATTTTAAATGTCCTTTCATAGCAGATAAAAAGGAGACCTGAAATTAACATGCATGTATAAGTATATATGCAAATATAAATTATCATATATATACATATATGTGAATGCATATATACACACATAGATATGTGTGTATATGTTTAACCATGCACACACATAGATGAATACATCTTGGGATGTCATTTGTTGATAATTGCATGCTTCCTTTTTGCAGAAATTTTAAATTGCTAACCAAGCATAATAGCCCGAGATACGTATAACTAAAGGTTGCCCCTAACTGTTAACAGTTGCAGCAGTACTTACTCAGCATGAAACCTCACATGTTGAGAGTTCACCAGACTGTACTTGTTTATGGATTGTTTTTTAATAACCCAGCAGCTCTTTTCTGAGTCAGGGGTACACAAACAAGTTGAAGAACTAAGAGGCAGAAAATGAATTATAGGAGCCTGGAGCTGGATGAGAACTTGTGAAGTTGTCGCGGCAGGTCTGCCCAGCACCATCTCAGAACTGTGGTGCCACAGGGCCCACTCATTTATCTCTTCCCAAAAGCAGCAGGAATTAAATGGTTGGAGTCTCATGATGAGTAAGAGGTAGTTTATACAAGTGCTTTCCATTTAGAGCAAAAATAGAAATATAAATACAAGCAGGGGAAAAAGGGCATCAAATACTGAGGAACCACTCACATATAAATAACTACCAGAGAGAGAATGGCTATATTTACAAAAAAGGCCCATGATGACCCTAACCATGCTTCAGACTGCCTTCCTTTCCTTTCCTTTTTTTTGTTAATGAAAACAGAGACTCGTTATATAAACTACCCACTGGAAGCCTGCAAGCACTAACCATTTTTATTTCTTATTGCAGTTGGAATTGGAAAGGAACAGTCCGTCCTAGAACATGGCAATCCATCTACTGTTTCTTTGTCTTCATCAACGATTAAGAGAGAGTAGAGTTGCTATTGCCAATCAGAATGCACGGATAGAGTGGTATCACTTTGTCATTTGCTTTCAGGCAGATCACAGGCTGCTTCCTGAGAATCACAGACATCCTGTTAGGTCTGGGAGGCTCCATCCAGGCATCTATGCCTAGAGTATTTCAGAAAAGTCAGGCAAGGCTTCGGCTTTTGTTCTGTGAACATGTCAGAGTTGAGTTGAGTTTTTTTTTTTTTTAATATTCCCCACCCTTGTTTGTTCCCTGATGTAGTACTGAGATGTCATTTGTATTAGAGCCAAAAACTGGAGACATGCTGAATATGTGAATACCAAGGAAGTGGTTTCCTTAGCAATCATAGGCATGTGAAAATCACAACTTCCTTTCCCCTTCTTGTGACCTTTTTTTTTCAAAGCAATTCAAACTGAGGACAATGGAAATGAATTCCAAGCACCCACAGTGGGCATGAATTGCTAAGCAGTTATTCACGCAGTAGACAAATTACTCTAAAGCAACATGAACATTTTATTAGTGAAATTGCTTAGTATTTAGGGATGTCCCTGTATTTTGCAGCTTCTTCCTCTTCTCAAAAAAAAAAATTTCTCCATCCTTTTTGTAACTGAGAAAGCACAGACCTGTGGAACTACATCCTAAGTGATAAATAAAGACAGACATTTGCTACATACACTATTTAAAAGTATTTCCTCCCTAGGGAAAAGGACAAGTCAAATCACTTTCAAAGCAGTTCTGTTTCCATACCAAATATCTATGCTGGCAGATATCACTATGTAGCCTATCCAGGCAAAAAATAAACAAGCATTTATTAAGCACCAACTATTTGCCAGGTACTGTGTTAAGCACTGAGTCTAGTTTACATATATAGATTTAGAGCTGGACAAGACCACAGATGTCACATGATCTAAACTTTCTCATTTCAAAGATGAGAAAAATGAGGTGAGGAGAATTTTAAGGACTTTGTCAAGGACACATAAGTAGTAGACAACAGATCTGGTATTTGGACCCAGATTTTTGAACTCTAAATCTAGGACTTTTCCCACTACACCATGCTTTTTAATACTTTATGCACTTTTAGGCTGAAGGGATGTTCAAAGTTGTATCTTGGATGACCTGAAGCTTCTGGTATGATATATGCAGACTCCCAACATTTCTACTCAGCCTAAAAGCAGATGGCACACTTAAGTTATAGGATCATAAAAGTACTCAAATCCCATCCATTCCTTTTACAAATAAGGAAACTGAGACTCAGAGAAAATAAATTGCTTATTCAGGGTTACAAAGTAAGGTAATATTTTAACTCAGGTTTTCTTGACTCCAAGTAGATAACAATAACAACAACAGCATATAGCATCTCTCCATAGGGTAGCTAGTTTATACAGTGGATAGAGGGCTGAAACTGGAGTTAGGGAGACTCATCTTCCTGAATTCAAATCTAGCTTTGGACACTTAATAGTTGTGTGATGCTAGATATGCCACTTAACCCTGTTTGACTCAATTTTTTCATCTATAAAATAATCTGAAGAAGGAAATGGCAAATCACTCCAGTATCTTTGCCAAGAAAATCCCAAATGGGGTTTTCCCAAATGAATCCCAAATGAACCACAGATAACTGGCCTCTCTGAGTTGTCAAGTGATGAACGACGTTTGTATTCTTCTTCTTTTTCTTCTTTGTCCTCTGTTTTTGAAGAGATCCAGTGAATATGTATGTAACAGAAGCTTTTTTCTCATATTTAAAGAAGATATAGCTTGAAAAGGGAACTATCCTTTTATACCTTTGTTAGGATGTACAGAAGAATCACCATAAACTGCTTTCTTTGAAGCAATGCATCCCATAATCTCAAATTTAACTCCATTCTGTTTTATCACAACTCTCTGCAGCCAGCTCATTTTTAGCCACATTCTTCAGCTATGTTAACTCAGGCTAAATGATTCTCCTGGGCCCCAGTATGAGTCTTTAATGGGACCTGGAATAGAAACACTCATTCTGAATTTCAGAAGCAATCAAAGCACAACCCAATTCTTTGTTGGTAAACAAGGTAGTGAATGGTACTTGATGTCTCTGACCCAAAGGCAAATTGCATGTAACAAAAATCACAGAATCTTAGGATTCTAGATTTAGATTTTTTTAGCAAATTTCAAAGGGCAATCTATTCTGCAACTGAAGCCCTGAGAAAGAAATAACTTTAAGATTAATTAAGTAGTAAAATGGTAGTACCAGAATTTGAATTTAGGTCTTCTGACTAGGTCAAGAAGTTTCTCTGCTTCGATATGCTCAGAATGGTAAATGATCTCCAGGAGTCCAACCTATTTCTGACCAAAAATCTCCTCTATGATATCTTCTATAAGTCAGGGCTTCTTAACCTTTGAGGGGACCATGGAAACCTTTGAAAATCCAGTGAAACCTATAGACTCCTTCTCAAAATTTTTTTTAAATGCACAAGATAAAAAATATAGTATAACAAATAAAACTAATTATATTGAAATATTTAAGCTATAAAAAACAAAAAAGTTCACAAATGCCCAAATTAAAAACTCATGCTATACATGGTCTTTACTTGAAAAACACTAGTAAGGGATTTGTTCTTATTATTTAGTTGTTTTTCAGTCATGTCTGACTCATCCTGATCCCAATTGGGATTTTCTTGGCAAAGATACTAAGTGGTTATCCATTTCTTTCTCCAGATCATTTTATAGATGAAAAAACTAAGGCAAACAGGGTTAAGTGACTTGCCCAGGGTCACATACCTCATAAGTGTCTGAGGTCAAATTTGAACTCAGAAAGATGAGTCTTCCTGACTCTAGGCCCAGCACTCTATGTACTGTGCCACCTAGTTGCACCTAGTAAGGGATATTGACTCAATGAAAACCTTCACATTTGGGGGTAGCATTCATTGTCAGAAGTTTTTCTTTGCATCAAATCTAAATAAACCTCTCTGTAACTCCTACACCAGTCATTTGGGATGAAGAAGAACAAATCTAACACTTTAAGACTTTCCTCAAGAGGTCAGAGTAAATTGAAATGGAACTGAGTTCTCTCTCATTTACTCTAACAAAGCTTTTTTAAAAAGTACTAGACCAAGAAATAATTGATAAATCAGAGGAGACTCTAATGAGTGCATCCCAGACCCACACAGAGAGAAAACCAAAAGACTGTGGGCACTAAAAAGAAGGTTCAGCCAGAAACCATTTCAACATAAGACATGGGTGAGCTAAAATAGTCTAGAGCCTGAAGTGTTGGGCAAAGGAAACTAGATACTGAATCAACGTCTAGAAAAGGAACCTGAAGTTTGGAGCTGCATCACCCTGACTATAAAAAGTGACTCAAAGGGCAATGATGAAGGTGTATCCTGGATCAGAATCTACTTGCTCAATCTAACTCAGTCACCAATCCTAGGTAACATAGCAACCTTGGTTCAAATATTCCACCTACACTAATCCTAATGCTGGATGCCATATACACATTAATATGCTTAGTGGACATACCATTTGTCCCAGCTACTCTTGAGGTATTGGAAGAACACAGCCTTCATTGCCCAACCCCAAAATACTATAGAGCAGTAATAATTCCATCCAAAATGGCACAGAGCCTGATCTTGGCTTAAGGTCCCAATGCAGGAAATATGGCTAAAAACATAAATGAATACACACAAAATACCAATAACTAATAAATATCATGAAAACAGGGAGACTTAGGAAACAGACCCAGTAAAAGAGAATAATTCTTCATAAGCTATAAGCAAAACCACAACCACAACCCTCTAACAACAATTTAACAGAACCTCTATCAAAATTCACAGAAGAAATAAAGTAAAAGTTTTAAAATATCAAAATATAAGTGAAATTAGAGCTCTTAAGGAAAGAATGGGGAAAATAAATGAGACTTTCCAAGGAAAGAATGGATAAGGAGAAACAACTTATAATGGGAGATACAAAACTACTCAAATAACAAAAAATTAGATTGTTACTCCATGACATCTATGACATAATAGGAAATATCAGATCAAAATGAAAGACAATATGGGTATATGCACATATATGTATATATGCATATATACACATATACATATGCATACACATACATATAAATATATATGTGCATGTGTGTATATAATCTATTTTTTTAATTTTTGATAAAAAGCAGCCTGTAAAAGGAGCCAGGGAGAGATAAACTAAGAATAACCAGACTATAGAAAACTTTGACCATAAAATTCCTGGATACAATATTTCAATAAAACAAGAATGTGAAGTACATATATTACTTAGAAGGTAGAGTAAAAACAAAAGTAATCCACTAGTCACCTCCTGAAAGAAACCCTAAAATGAAAACTCTCAGGAATGTCATAGCCGAAATCAAGATCTTTATGGTTGAATAAAAAATATCACAAGCAGCCAGAGAAAGAATTCAAATACTAAAGAATCAAGTTAGGCTCAGATAAAACCCAGTATCTATAAATAAAAGAAAAGTTATAATATGATACATCAGAAAGCAAAAGCAAAAATAATTACAATAGAATCATTTACCTGACAAAGCTGAGTGTAATCTTTTTGTTGTTGAGTCATTTTTCAGTTAGATAGAACTGTGACTCTTTGTGACCCCATTTTCTTGGCAAAGATGCTGTAGTGGTTTGCCATTTCTTCTCCAGCTCATTTTACAGATAGGGAAACTGAGGCAAACAGGGATAAGTGAGTTATCCAGGGTCACATAGATAGTAAATATCTGTGGCTGAATTTGAATTCAAGAAGATGAGTCTTCCTAACTCCAGGCCTAGTACTGAGCCACCTAGTTGCCCCAAGTATAATCTACAGAATTATTTTTAAAAAAGATTTTTAATGAAATAGAGGATCTCCAAGTATAATGAGATCAGAGCTGAGTAGATGATTTGAAATGTTTAAGCAGGATCCAAGGGTAAACAGAGAAAGGTAAATACGTTTTAGTAATTTTAATGAATAGTTTATAAGAGTGGGGAAAGAAAAGTTTTAAAAGTTTGTCCTCAAAACCTTAAGTAAAGTGTTCAAGAGTGATAGAGGGAATGAATAAGAAAGAGGACCTGGAAGTCATTTTGCTATATCTTAATGATCTTAATAGAAAAAAAACTAACAGGGGAGGAAAATCAATAGACTCAGTAACAATGAAGGAAGAAGGGAGTTACACTTGCTAACACAGATAATCAAAATGTTTGAGAAAATTATAAAAATATACAGGAAGGTTTGAGGGGAGCTAGCTGCATATCAATCTGACTCTTACTTGAATGAGACAAAGGAGGGTTGAATATACATATACACACAAAGATTTGAGTGTAGACATTCTTTAAACTCAACTTGGCAAAGACAGAGAGATAAGAATTAAGAGATTAGTCATATACAAAACATAATAAGCAAAAAATCATCTTAAGACGGTTTTGCGTGAAGAGAGAATTTTTAAAAAGAAGAAAAAGGATAAGAAACTGTAATCAGGATCTGACTGAGTGAAAAAAAGACAAATAGAGGGAAAGAAGCAGATTCCATCAAATACAGATTTATAAGCAATATATAAATACATAGTATATGTTTATATTCATAAATTTTATACACATACAACCTTAGTGACTCCATTTGAGATGTTCTTGGTAAAGATGCTGGAGTAGTTCGCCATTTCCTTCTCTAGCTCTTTTTACAAATGAGGAAACTGAGACAAATAAGGCTAAATGACTTGCACAGGACCACACACCTGTGTCTGAGTCTGAACTTGAACTGAGGTCTTCCTAAATTTAGACCCAGTGCTCTCTCCACTACTCAACCTCACTGCCACATAACCCATAGCCATTCCCCAATTGAAAAATGTTCAAAGGCTATGAATAAACAATTCTCAAATGAGCTGCAAAATATTCACAACTACATTTTAAAATGCTTCCAAATCACTACTAGCAGGAGAAATGCAAGTCAAAACAATCCTGAGGTTTTACTTCAAACTGTACAAAGTGGCAAAAAAATAAAATTACCCCCAAAGTGTCAAAGATCAATGTTGTAGGAGCTGTGTAAGGGTAGGCACATTAATGCATTATTGAAGGAGGTATGAAATTATATAGCCATTTTAGAAAGTAATCTGGAGTTGTGCAAATCGAATGACTAAAATGTATACATCATTTAAACCAGAAACTCCGTTATTGGGTTTATACCACAAGGAAGTCATCAGTTAGAAGAAAGTCCCCATCAGTGTTTACAGCAGCACTTTTTGTGATACTTAAGAATTAGAAACAAAGTAGATGCCAATCAAATTGAGAAAATGGCTAAATAAATGATGGTCCATGAATATAATAAAATATTATGTGATTAATACAGAGAAACATAGGGAAATCTATATAACCTAATTTAAAATGAAGTAAGCAGAATCCAGAAGACAATATACATAGTAAGTACAATGTAAACGTAAAGAATAAACACACCAAAAAATTAAACGTAAATGTAACAAATAACAGAGATCAACCAGCATTTGAACGAAAAGATAGGAAAAGATATTCTCAATGTGACTCTTCTTGGAGGTAGGGGGTCCATAAGTGTTGCACACTGCCCATGTCTTTGGAATTTTTCAATGCACTATAAGCTATATGATGTTTTTTCTTTCTAAGAATACCATTTGCCATATGAGACAATTCTCTCAGAGGGGCAGGGAGGAAGGATGTCTAAAATAGCTATGATAATAAAGAATAGGAAATATCAATAAAATTTTATTTTTAAAAATTTTAGATTAATAAGATGAAGAACATTGCTTTTCTCTCAAAACATTCATATTTTTAAATGAGAGAATGGGGGAAAGAGAGGGGAATGATAGGGTTCAAGAAAACATATATTTGTTTTCTTCTCTTCTTTCTGACTTTCCTTCATTTCCCAATAAGATCCTAACCCCTTCTTTCTTTGGTAAGACTTGCCACTGGATTCAAGTTTGTTTGTTTGTTTTCTGTCCTACCAACCATTTCTGCTAAACAAGTCATAAATTCTGCTTTCACAATTATTTTTTCTCTTTTAAAACTTTCAAGAATGTCTTATTGTGGTTCCATGCTTTCTTGGAAATCCACAGATTTATTTGCCTCATCAGTCAATGATTGATTTTCCTTTCTCTTATAATATTTTTTCATAAATGTCTTGACTGTTTTACCTAATCTGGAGGGGACATTCCCTTCTATTATTAACATATTTCCTGTTGGTTTATCTGATTATATTCAAGGCCTTTAGCTGAGAATAATTTCAGTCTTTTTTCCCCTTATCTTTATTGCTCACTTCCCCTTTTTTGGCAATTCCCCCAAAGACTACATCTCAGTTGTCTTAACCTCCACCCACAGAGGGCAATTCATATTTCACTAGCCTCAGTATCTGCCCCAAGTGACTTGCAGGTAGATAGAATTGGTCCTAGCTAGATGTAGGGTTCTTTATCTCAGGTTTAATTGTCATGTAAGCACACATGTCTTAATCCAGTTCCCTCTCTTCCTCAGTT
The DNA here is from genome assembly GCA_011680675.1 of Gymnobelideus leadbeateri. NCBI lineage: Eukaryota > Metazoa > Chordata > Mammalia > Diprotodontia > Petauridae > Gymnobelideus > Gymnobelideus leadbeateri. The sequence goes on along the minus strand of WOXC01004250.1, from coordinate 120,799 downwards.
CTCAGATTTCAGTATCTTGCAGTGCTACTGTCCAGTCAGGAAAAGCTTCTACCTTTTTGGCTTTCCATGGTACTCCACTGGGAGAATGGAGGGATCGAGTTGAGTTCTATAGCTAACCCATGGATTGACTTGTGCAGTCATTGACCCGTGGTAGGTGAAGGGGGAAGTAGTGATCAGTGAGAACATTATGGGTTAGATACTAGCCTTCACTGAGGTTAGTTTATCAGTTTATTTGTTTTACTTTGGGTTTTTCATCTCCTATGAACCAGGATCACCTGAAATTTCTTTATCTCTTGTACACAATTCCTTTTTTGGAGAAATTTGAGGAATTATGAGGACCAGAGAAAAAAAATGTAGTCCTTTACTTGTTAGTCACATGTCCCATAAAGATGTGTTGTGTTGAGAAATGTTTAACAACTGGATCTCTAAAAACATACAACATACTTTTACATTTAAACTGTATTATTAAGATTGTCTCCATTATTTTGTTAAGTCTAGAAATCAGCAAAATTGTAAATCAAACTTGGTTTTATAACATTTGCCAATTTCTGAAGTGCAAATATTTACTCTAAAAATTTAGCAGTTTGCTCCCATGAGCCATTATGATCAGGCATCACCATAAGCCTAGTTATAAGCGTCATATGCAATGAGTTAACACTAATACTATCTATCTATACCAAATGACATAGAATCTAATAACTTAAAGGACACTGTAATCAATTTGAAAGGAGAGTAAACTATAATAGATGCAGATTTCAATGTATCTCACTCAGATGGAGAGAAATCTAAACAAAATGTTATTATGAATAATAAGAATAATGATAACTACATTTAAATAGTGTTTTCAGGTTCAAAAAGTGCATAAAATATTGTTTGATATTATTTATAAGAAAACACATAAGAAGTAAATTAGAAACCTGAATAGAATTTTTTAAACTTAGATATGATTTTTTTATTTAAACAAATGCTTTATTAACTCCTGTTTTACATCATTCATTTCTGCCAGATTTTGAGTTAGAATTTTTTCCCCGTTTTTCCCCTACCCAACCTCCCAGAGTAGCAGTCCCACAAGATATCACTTCCTCCACCCTGCTCTCTTCCATATCTTCTCCCTTACGCCCTTCGACTTTGCCATTAGAGCAAGGTAAATCTCTGTACCCTGATGCCTGTACAGCTTATCTCCCAATTACATGCAAAAGAGTATTGATAATAGTGTTTATATATATTTGAAACATTTAATTTTAAGACCTCGAATTTCAGATCCATTCTCTTCCTCCCTTGTCACCCATTCCCTCTGGGAAGATAAGTAATTCAGTATGTGTTGTACAAGTATAACTATGCAAAATATTACCATAGTAGATAAATTGTACAAGGCTGCTTATAATATCCTCCCACCCATCCCACCCCCGACCTAGTCCATTCCCTACTTGATCCTGTCGCTCTTCTATAGTGGGTACTTCCAACCTCCCCTCCCCCCAAGAATGCCCTCCCGTCCATCATCCCTCCTCTCATCCCCCTTCCCCCTATTCTGCTGCAGGTTGAGATATCCCATTTAGTATGTATGTCATTCTCTCCCAGAACCAAGTTCAATAAGAATGTGATTTTGCCTTTTTGCCTTCCTATTCTTCCCCTCCTCTGCAGCCACTTCCCCTTGCTTCTTCTACATGAGATAGTTTACCCTACCCTGTTTCTCCCCATCTCCTCTTGCCACTTTCCTCTCTCACCTCATAATTTCAGCCCTTAGGTATCATCCCTTCCCAAAAAATTCTACCTATGCCCTCTATCCATGTATAACTGTAAACATATTTACACACATTCACATATGTATTCATGTGACCATATACCCTTCTTCCATTATTTTCATACTGAGAAAAGTTTCATCAGTCACAGTTATTGTTTTTCCATGTAGGAATGTAAATAGTCCAACTTTGATAAGTTCCTTTTGATTTCTTTTCCCTGATTACCTTCTCAGGTATCTCTTGCTTCTTGTGTCTGGATGTCCAATTTTCCATTCAACTCTGTTTTTTTTTCCTCAAGAATGCTTGAAAGTCCTCTATTCCACTGAATGACAATATTTTCCCCTGAAACAAAATACTCAGTTTTGCTGGGTAGGTGACCCTTGGGTTCAGTCCCAGTTCTTTTGCCCTCTGGAATATCATAGTCCATGCCCTTGATCCCTCAATGTAGAAGCTGCCAGGTCCTGGGCCATTCTGATTGTGTTTCCACAACATAGAAATTGTTTCTTCCTGGCTGCTTGTAGTATTTTCTCCTTGATCTGGGGATTCTGGAACCTGGCTATAATATTCCTGGGAGTTTTCTTTTTGGGATCTTTTTCAGGAGGTGATCTGTGGATTCTTTCAACCTCTATTTTGCCCTCTGGGTCTAAACATCAGGGCAATTTTCCTTGAGAATTTCTTGAAGGGTGATTTCTAGGTTCTTTCTTTGATCATGGCTTTCAGGTAGTCCAATAATTTTTAAATTGTCTCTCCTGGATCTATTTTCCAGGTCAGTGGTCTTTCCCATGAGATATTTCACATTGCTTTCTATTCTTTCATTTGTTTGGATCTGCTTAACAGCATCTTGATTTTTCATAAAGTCATTAGATTCCATTTGCTCCAGTCTAACTCTGAAGGAATGAATCTCCTCAGTGAACTTTTGAGATTCTTTTTCCATCTGGCAAATTTGGGTTTTTAAGGCATTCTTCTCCTCATTGCCCTTTTGGCCCTCCTTTGCCATTTGGGTGCAGGGGCTCCAGAAGTTGTTCAGAGTCCCCTTTTACATAGTTTGGAAGAAATCTGAGGGGAGAGAGCCTTGGAGGTGCTGTTTCTACTCTGCCATCTTGGCTCTGCCCCCCAAACATAGATATGATTGATCTCTGGAGATTAATTCATCAGAATAATAAGCATTCATACTTATAATTTGTGTTTATTCCTTTACAAATCACAAATACAGGGGAAAATGGAAAAATGATCAAAAAAACATATATTAAACAAGTAAAATTAATTAGGCAACAAACAATCTAATACCAAAGAATTCATGGGTCAAAGAAAATAATCATAGAAACAATTTAAAAATAATGAAACAACATACCAATACTTCTGGGATGCAGCTAAAGCAGTCTACAGTGAAAATGTTCTATATCTAAACACTTTTGTGAACAAAAAGAAGAAAAAACAATGCCAAAGGAATTGAGCTTTAAATTAAGAATACCACAAAACCAACAAAATAGAAAGTATACAAATCAGAGCCTAGCAAAATTGAAAGCAACATAAAGTCATTGAATAAATAAAGAAAAATTTCTTCTATAAGGAAAAAATAAGTAAATACATCATTAATGTTATTCTTAAAGAAAAGGAAAGTCAAATTGCCAATCAAAACAAATAAAGAAGAAATAAAGGAAAATACTAAAAATCATTTTACCTAATTATGTGCCAAATAGATGATAATCTACAAGAATATGTAAACAACTAAATTGACATAAGAAAAAAATAGAGAATACATGTGAGCCAATCTCATAAAAATAAATTGAACAAACCATAAATAAAACTCCTGAAGAGAAAAAGAGAACTGGGAACAGATAGACTTGCAAATGAATTCCACCAAACATTTAAAAAAACAATTAATTATACTATTACATAATTGTTTGCAAAAATAAGAATGAAGAAATCTCACCAAATTCCTTTTATGAAGCTAATGTAATCTTAATACTTAAACCTAGGGAACATGTCAGATAAATAAACTATAGACCAATATCCCCAATATAGACCGGCAAAGAACCTACAGCAATATTTCAGATTATAAGTTGGTCTTTATGTAACTCTTTAAACTTAAAGCACTTCACAAATATCTCATTTCATCCTCATCACAATTCTGGGATATAGGTGCTATTATTATCCCCATTTTACAAAGGAGGAAGCTAAACAGACAAGTTAGATGATTTTTCAATTATCATAAAATTAATGTCTCAGGATAGATTTGAACTCAAGTCTTTCTGACCAGGGTCTATCACCCATCTTTCACTATATAGTGCATTGACTAGATAGGATTTACATCCAAGAATGCAAGCTTGATTCAGTAACAGAAAAGCTATAAATATATAGACAATATAAATAAAAAAATTTAAATCACTTATTTATATTAATAGATACAGAAAAAGCTGCTGAGAAAATACAACCTTTTCTGCTTAAAGTAAATCAATAAATACTATAGGAATAAAAAAAAAACTCTTCTGTTACATCACATATAATATCTACTTCAAATGAAAAATCAACAGTATATGTAATGAAGATAAACTAGAGACCTTTCCAATAAGAATAACCATATAGCAAGTGTGTCTATAATCACTCCTTTAAATAACATAATGATAAAATGCTAATGATAGCAATAAGATGAGAAAAAAAATTGAGAGAATAAGCATAGGAGAATAGAAAACATTTTTTTCAAGAAATATTAATTAAAAGAATAATTTCAGCAAAGTATAAAATATAAAATAAACCAATATACAATCTTTAAAAGAAATTATATTAGAACAACTGCAGAATGTATAAAATATTTTGGAGTCTACTTATGAAGATGCTCAAAGGAATTATATGCATATAAATACAAAATGCTCTTCAGTAAAACTTAAAAACAGTTATAATCCTACTGCACAAATATCTGATATTTCCTTTTAGAAATTACTATGTTACTTTGAATAGGAAGGTAAACTTCATTCAATTAAGCTACAATATCTACAAAATCTGAAATGCACTTTTAAGTATTTGTGGTACTAATAAATTCTGATGATACCAAGAGTCAAAAACAAAGTGGAAAAAAAAGGAATTTATTTTTAGAGGAATATTTTAAATATGATTTCATTACATCATATGCATAATTAAGTGATTCAGGAGATTTTTGGCAGGGTTGTCTTTTTTGCTTTTATTTTGTTTCAATAGAACCCAACTTAAATACTTAGACACATATTGATTCACTAGTTTAAATATGCCAGTAGAATAAAAATAATAATACTGTTTAAATTAATTCGCTTATTTTGTGCCATACTAATCAATCAAAGGAGTACTTAAGAAAGCTAGAACAATAATTACAAAATTCATAAAGAACAAAATCTCAAGATTCTTAAAGGAAGTAAAGGGGGAGGGGAGAAAAAAAGGAATTTAGCAATGCCATATCTCAAACAATGTGAATAATAATCAAAAGTGTTTCTTATTAGTTAATAAATAGAAAGATCAACCAACAGAATAAAGTAGGTACTTAATATACACAAACAGAGTGGCATAGTGATTGGTAAATTCAATATTCCCAACTACTACATAAGACCCCACAGTTTGACAAAAACTATTGGGAAACCTGAAAAGCAACCTGGCATGAATTAGGTTAAAGCAAGTATCTCACACCATTTATGACAATAAATCCCCAAACAAACATATGAAATAGATATAAAAGATTACTGCATAAAAATTAGAGAATCAAAGAAAAATACCTTTTTCAATTAAAGGTTAGGGGAAAAGTCCATGCCCAGACAAGCAATAGAGAAGATCATAGAAGATAAAATGGATAATTTTGTGCTGTAGAAAATTGAAAGGATTTTGCATTAACAAAATAAATATAGTTGAAATTCAAAAGTAAAAAGGTAACTGGGGAAAATCTTTGCAGTGTGCTTCTCAGATAAATTTCTGATATCCAAGTTATATAAAAAGTTGATTTAAATATACAAGAATGGTAGTCATTCCCCAATTGATATTCAAATGATATGAAAAGGCAGTTTTCAAAGGAAGAAATTCAAGGTATCAATAGATATTTTAAAATGCTTCAAAACACTAACAATTTTAGATGTACAAATTAAGGCTCTGCTTCATACCTGTGATATTGTCAAATCTGATTTGAAAAAATTAAAATTATTAGAGGGGCTTTGGAAAGATAGGTACAGTGCTTGGCAGAGTTATTCCCAGACATTTGGGAAAGAAATTTGAAACTGTCCTAAAAGTCATTCAACAATTTATAATAGAAATCACCATGCTTATACCCCAACAAAAATCAAAGAAGAAAAAGACCCATATGTACAAAAACATTTGCAGCAGTGGTTTTTGTTATAGCAAAGAATTGGAAAAAAAGGGAATTCCTACAAATTGGGAAATGACAGTATAAATTATCTATGAAGGCAATAGGACATTATGGTATAATAAGAAATGATGAAAGGGATGGTTTTAGAGATACATGAGAAGACTTGTATGAAGTGATGCAGAGTGAAATGAGTAGAACTGACAAAAATTTCTACAGTAAAAATTTTAAAAAGAATGCAGACTTTATTACGGAAATATGTACCCCCCCCCCCCACATACACACATACCATTTGGCAGGTTTTGTTTATATTAAGGATGAAACCACCAAGGGACATTTCCCATATTACAACTAAAAACCCAAATTTGATTTTAAGTGAGAGTCGAGGGACTAGTTTCTTTTTGGTGGTGATGGCAGTGTTTTTTAGGGAACGAATCAAGAAACACTGGTATTATCTTCTCAGATTTGACCCCTTTCCCTAGGAGAAGACCAAGGGAACAATCAATGAAAACATCCAAAGTGACTAGTGACCTTATAAGACATAACCACTGGGAAATGTGGGTGGGGGGAGATTGCCAAACCAGCTGCATATTGGGTTATTGTGGCAGGTACACAGGAGCATGTCTTTTTTTAACTTACTTTTGTTCTGAACTTATTAAATACAAAATAAAATGGGCATTTACATAGAAAGTATGTCCTAAAAGTCTTAGTGCAGCTATAAACTCACACATAGTGGGGAAAAAAGAAACTGAAGATCTTTATTATATACAGTCATTTTTTAAGAATCTACATTCAAACTATAGCTTTCAAAACTGAGTTGTTTGATTGTGTTCTCCTTTCTGTCTCTGTTTTCTGCATTTAAAAAGTCTTAACAAACCTCTTTTCTTTCTTTTCTTGTTCTTCCTTTCTTTTTGTTTTTGTTACTCTATCCCTATCTTTCTTTGTCTTTTGAACACTACCCCAGCATTTTGATTTTTAAAAGAAGTCTCAGTATCATCTATGCATAGTTAAGCAAAAAAAAAAAAATTCTTACAATGGTTATATCTGAAAATGCATGTCTGATTCTTTTGTTGATCATTGAATTTCTCAGCATTCTTTAATCTTATAAAGCTGTTTTTCTTTAGAATGTCATTACAATTTGAAGGACTTGAGAACTCTGACAAATTCACCAAACAGCCATATCTCCAGAGGTTTAATGAAGAAGCCTGCTACAAACATCTTATCAGAGGGATGATAGGCTTTACATGTAGAAAGAGAAATACATTTATGGATATTGCAAATATATGGGCTTGGTTTGCTTGATTATACTTTACAAGAGTTTTGTTTTCATTTTTGCATTTAAGGGGGGGAGATTTTCATGAGGGAGAAATAGGATTATGTATAGAGTAAACAAGGAGTAGGGAACCTGTGTCCTGGAGGTCACATGTGACCTCTTAGGTCCTGGGGTGTGGTATTTTAACTGAATCCAAGTTTTATAGAACAAATCCTTTAATTAAGGTGATTTGTTCTGTGACATTTGGACTAAGTCAAAGGTCCACACTTGAGGATGTAGAGGGCCACATCTAGCCTGAAGGCCATGGGTCCCCAACCCCTGGGGTAGACAAATAAAAAAGATCAATAAATGCACAGAAAAGAACTGAAGGATATTAAAAAGGAAACAGACAAATAAGACAGCATTGAAAGTAGCATTTTGAATTTGCTAAAAATTATATATATATATATACACACATATATACATATTATGTATATACACACATATGTATACATACATATTATGCATATGTATATGTGTATTACATATATATATTAAAAGAAAGCTTTACGGAATAAAGATCTGTGTTTACATATATAATCCTTTTTCTCCTTTCTAATTTATACATGGAAATGCTCTCTCTTTTTTAGTGTTCTTTAAACTCAGGATAAAAATAAATTTTACAAAGGTAAATGTTTGCTTATGCTATATACTTAAAAACATATTTTTAAAAAGTGAATCCTTCATCCACTCAACAGCTTTTGAAATTCTTGAAGACAACTACCTCCAGGATAGGCTTCCCATTTCCCCAAATCAGACTTCCTATGATGTAGGCCCTATACCAAACTGATCACCTTTCCAATGATATCTTCAAATTAATAAAAAGAAAAGGAGGGGAAATCAATAAAATGAAACTCCCCTCTCAATCTCATTCTCACTTATGTAGATAAATAGGTTACTGTATTAGAAATTAAGGGAATTTTAGAATGAAGTGACTATTCACTCCTAGAATCTGTAAGAGAGGAGAAAGAAAGCCAAGCATGATCTGACAAGTACTCTAGATATTGGGAAGGAGATTATTCAAAGAGTTTGGAAGTGGGATGGGTAGAAATCTACTAACTAATATTTCTCAAGGAAAGGCCAGGGAGATGGGAAACTAGAGAAAGAATTGAATTCTTAAGAAAGAATTAGATCCATGGGGAGAGAGAAAAAGAAACTAGTTGTGGGAACCAAGATGATGGTGAGAAGCAAGGCAATTGCCTGAGCTCTCTCTAGTTTTCTTCAGAAATAACATTCAATAAAGCCTCTAAAAGAATTCTGCAGTGACTAAATCCACAAAAGAAATGGAGTGAAAACAATTTTTCTTTGCAAGATAACTTAGAAGGATTTCAGCAAAGGTCTGTCTGTCTTGGGTAGAAGGGGAGCACAACCCCATACAGGTGGCATCTAGGCAAACCAGTAGGAGGCTCTTAGGCACAGTAGAGATCAGCAACCAAGGCCCCATGGTTCTGACTCAGCAAACCAGTGACACAGAAAGTCAGCTGTGAGGTCTCCAGCAAGCAAACTGCCATCCCTAGAGCCCAGAACACAACAGGTGTGAATAGGCTGGGCCACCCTAGTGCAGTGGGCAATCCATCTGCCCCAGAGGTCCTGGAGCAGAAATTCAGTGATCAAGTCTCTGGCCCACAGTCTCAAGAATCTGGAGATAGTACCCCTTATATTACAGGGATAGAGTTCAATTTTTAAAAATGAGAAAAAAAAAAAGAGCCCTGGCCATAGAAAATGACTATGGTGAAAGGGAAGATCAAAACACAAACTCAGAAGAGGACAACAGTGTCAAAATGCCTACATGTGAAGCCTCAAAGGGTAATATGAATTGGTCTTGAGCCCAAAACCTCCTCTTAGAAGAGCTCAAAAAGGATTTTGAAAATCAAGTAAGAGAGGTAGAAGAAAAATTGGGAAAATAAATGAGAGTTATGAGAGACAATTATGAAAAAAGAGTCAACAGCTTGGATAAGGAAACACAAAAATTGACTGAAGAAAACAGCTCCTCAAAAAAAAAGAAAACAAAGACTTTAAAGTAGAACTAGTCAAATAGAAAAGGAAATAAAAAAGCTAACTGATGAAAATAATGCCTTAAAAATCAGAATTGGGCAAGTGGAAGCTAATGACTCTGAGAAATACAAAATCAAACAAAATCAAAAGAATGAAAAAATAGAAGAAAATGTAAAATACTTCATTTGAAAAACAACTGACCTGGAAAATAGATCCAGGAGAGATAATTAAAGAATTATTGAACTACCTGAAAGCCATTATGAAAAAAAGAGTCTGGACAGCATCTTTCAAGAAATTTTCAAGGAAAATTGCCCTGATATCCTAGAATTGTAGGGCAAAATCATCATTGAACGAATCCACCAGGCACCTATTGAAAGAGATCCCAATATGAAAACTCCAAGGAATATTGTAGACAAATTCCAGAACTATCAGGTCAAGGAGAAAATACTGCAAGTAGCCTAAAAGAAACAATTCAAATATCAAGGAAGCACAGTCAGGATTACATAGGATTTAGCAGCTTCTACATTAAAGGATTAGAGGACTTGGAATATGATAATCCAGGAGGCAAAATACCTTGAACTGCAACCAAGAATCAACTATCCAGCAAAAATAAGCATAATTACTTAGGGGGAAAAGTAGAAATTCAATAAAATCGGAAACTTTCCAACTTTCCTGATGAAAAGATCAAAGCTGAATAGAAAATTTGATCTTCAAATACAAGACTCAAGAGAAGCATAAAAAAGTAAACAAGAAAGAAAAAAGTTGGTATTCAATAAGGTTAGACTGTTTACCTCCCTACATAGGAAGATGACACTTGTAACTCTTAAAAACTGTATCTCTATTAGGGCGTTTAGAAGAAGTATAGAGACAGAAGGTATGGTATAAGTTGACTTTGATGTGATGATAAAAATTAAGGGGTGAAAAATGTATTAAGAGAAAAGGAAACAGGGAGGAATACTGGGCTAAATTATATCAAATGAAGAGGTGTGAAAGACGTATTACAGTGAAGGGAAGGAATGGAGGTGATGAGTATTGTTTGAACCTTACTCTCATCAGATTTGGCTCAAAGAGGGTATAACATACACACTCAGTTGAGTAAATAAATCTCTCTTACCCTATTAGGAAGCAGTATAGGAAAGGGGAAAGAAAAGATGAGGGGAGTTAAGAGAAGGGAGGACAGAATGAGGAAGGCAGTAGTCAGAAGCAAAACACTGCTGTGGAGGGACAGGGTGAAAGGAAAGAGAAAAGCACAAAAAGGGGAGAAATTGGAATAGAGGGAAATACACAGTAAGTAATCATAACTGCAGATGTGAATGTGATGAACTTTTCCAGAAAACAAAAGAGGAGAACAGAGTGGATTAAAAACCAGAATCCTACAATATGTTGTTTACAAAGAAATACATTTGAAGCAGAGAGATACAGAGAGTAAAAGGTAAAGGTAAAAGTAAAGTTAAAAGACTGGAGCAAAATATTTTATACATCAACTGATATAAAAAAGCAAGAATAGTAACCTTGATCTCAGACAAAGCAAAACCAAAATCAGATTTAATTAAAAGAGATAAGGAAGGAAACTACATCTTGTTAAAAAGTACTATAAACAATGAAGTAATAGCAACACTAAATGTGTATCCATCAAGTGGTATATCATCTAAATTCTTAAGATAAATTAAGTGAATTACACGAAGAAATAGACAGTAAAACTATATTAGGAAGGGACTTCAATATCCCCCTCTCAGAACTAGATAAAACTAACCACAAAATAAACAAGAAAGAAGTTAAGGAGGAGAATAGAATTTTAGAAAAGTTAGATCTGGAGAAAATTGAATGGGATGGAAAGATATATACCTTTTTCTCAGTGATATATGGTACCTACAGAAAAATTGACTATGCATTAGGTCATTAAAACATCACAATCAAATGCAGAAAGACAGAAATATTCAAATCATCCTTTTCAGATCATGATGTAATAAAAATTACATGTAATAAAGGACCATGTAAAGATAGATTAAAAATTAATTGTAAAGTAAATAATATCATGCTAAAGAATGAGGGAATTAAACAACAAATCATAGAAATCATCAATAATTCCATCAAAGAGAATGACAAGGATGAGACAACATACCAAAATTTATGTGATATAGTCAAAACAGTACTTAGGGAAAAAAATTTTATCTCTAAATGCTTACATGAATAAAATAGAGAAAGAGCAGATCAATGAATCAGGCATGCAATTTGAAACCTAAAACAATTTAAAATCCCCAGTTAAATATTAAATTAGAAATTCTCAAAATCAAATGAGAGATTAATAAAAGTGAAAGTAAGAAAACTATGGAACTATTAAAACTAAGAGCTGGTTTTATAAGGAAAAAACAATAAAATAGATTAACCTTTAGTTAATTTGACTAAAAAAAAAAGAAGAGAATCAAATTACCAGTGTCAAAAATGGAAAGGGCAAATTCACCACCAATAAAGAGGAAATTGAAGCAATAACTAAGAACTATTTTGCCCAATAGTACACCAATAAATCTAACAACCTAAACTAAATGGATGAATATATATGTATATATATGCACATATATATGTATGTATACATATATATATATATTGAAATTGCCCAGATTAACAGAAGAGGAAATAATATATTTTAATAACTCTGTTTTAGAAAAAGAAATTGAACAAGACATTAATGAATTCTCTAAGAAAAATCTCCAGGACAGATGGATTTACAAATGGATTCTACCAAAAATTTAAAGAACAATTAATTCCAATGCTATACAAAGTTTTGGAGAAAAATAGGTGAAGAAGGATTCCTTTTATGACATGAATACGGTATTGATACCTAAGCCAGGAAGAGTCAAAACAGAAAAATAAAATTATACACCAATTTCCCTAATGAATATAGATGAAAAATTTTAAATAAAATATTAACAAAGATTACAGTAATTTATCATGAGAATAATACACTATGAGCAGGTGTGATTTATACCAGTAATGCAGGGCTGGCTCAATTATGAGGAAAACTGTTAGCATAATTGATCATATCAATGACAAAATCAACAGAAATCATATGATTAATTTAATGGATGCAAAAAAAAAAACCTTTTGACAAAATACAACACCCATTCCTATTAAAAACACAAGACAGCATAGGAATAAATGTAGTTTTCCTTAAAATGATAAGCAGTATCTATCTAAAATCATCAACAAGCATTATCTATAATGGGGATTAGCTAGAAGCATTACCAGTAAGATTGGTGGTAAAACAAGGATGCTCATTATCACTACTATTTTTCAATATTGTACTAGAAATATTAGCTTTAGCAATAGGAGAAGAAAAGGAAATTGAAGGAATTAGAAAAGGCAATGAGGGAAAAAAACTATCACTCTTTGCAGATGATATGATGATATACTTAGAGAATCCTACAGAATCAACTAAAAAACTAGTTGAAACAAACGTTAGCAAAGTTGCATGATATAAAATAAGCCCATGTGAATCAATAGAATTTCTATATATTACCAACAAAAGCCAGCAGCAAGATATGGAAAAAATTCCATTTGAAATAACTGTTGACAATACAAGATGCTTGTAAGTCTACCTACCAAGGCAAACCCAGGAAACTTATGAACATAATTACAAAACACTTTTCACACAAATAAAGTCAGATCTAAAAATTTTGAAAAGTATCAATTGCTCATGGGTAGACCAAACTAATATAATAAAAATTACAGTTCTACCTAAATTAATTGATTGATTCAGTGTCATATCAAACTACCAAAAAAATTATAGGGCTGGAAAAAATAATAACAAAACTCATCTGGAATAACAAAAATTCAAGAATATCAAGGGAATTAAAGGGAAAAATGCAAAGAAAGGTGGCCTAGCCATATTAGATCTAAAACAATATTATAAAGCAGCAATCAATAAAACTATGATACTGGCTAAGAAGACACAGTAGTAAATTATTATAATGATCTACTATTTGATAAATACAAAGATTTTAGCTTCTGGGATAAGAACTCACTATTTGACAAAAATTGCTAGAAAAATTGGAAAATAATATGGCAGAAATTAGGCATAGATCAGCAACTTGAACTGTATACAATGATAAGGTTTAAAATGGGTACATTATTTAAACATAAAGGGTGATACCATGAGCAAATTAGAGGAGCAAGACATAGTTTATCTGTCAGATCTTTGGAGAAGGGAAGAATCTATGACCAAACAAGAAATAGAGAACATTATGAAATGCAAAATGGATGATTTTGATTGCATTAAATGAAAAATATTTTGTACAAACAAAACCAATGCAACCAAGCATTGGAAGTGCAAGGAAAACAGATTTTTACAGTCAGTGTTTCTGATAAAGGCCTCATTTCTAAAATACATAGAGAATTGAGTCAAATTTATAAGGATACAAGTCATTCACCTATTGATAAATGGTCAAAGGATATGAACAAGTAGTTTTCAGATGAAGAAATTAAAGCTATCTATAGTCACATGCAAAAGTGTTCTAAATCACTATTGATTAAAGAAATGCAAATTAAAACAACTCTGAGGAACTACATCACACCTATTGGATTGGCTAATATGGTACAAAAGGAAAATGTTAAATGTTGGAGAAGAAGTAGGAAAATTGGGACACTAAAGCATTCTTGGTGGAGTTGTGAACTGATCCAACCATTCTGGAGAGCGATTTGGAACCGTGCCCAAAGGACTATCAAACTATGTATATCCTCTGATCCAGCAATACCACTTCTGGGGCTGTATCTCAAAGAGATCATTAAAAAGGAAAAAGGACCCACATGTACAAAAATATTTATAGCAGCTCTTTTTGTTGTAGCAAAGAATTGGAAATTGAGGGGATACCCATCAACTGGGGAATGGTTGAACAAGGTGAGGTAAATGAATATAAAGGAATACTAGTGTGTTATAAGAAATGATGAGCATGCAGATTTCAGAAAAATCTGAAAAGATTTACATGAACTGATACTGAGTGAAGTGAGGAGAACTAGGAGAACATTGTACACAGTAACAGAAACATAATGTGATCAACTATAATTGACTTAATCTTCTGAGCAGTACAATGATCTGACACAATTCCAAAAGAGTCATGATGGAAAATGCTGTCCACATGCAGAGAATGAACTATAGAGTCTGAATGCAGATCAAAGCATACTATTTTCACTTTTTTTTGCGGCTTTTCCCTTTTTCTCTGTTTCTTCCTTCATAACAGGACTAACATGGAAATGTGTTTACACAATTGCACATGGATGTCCTATAACAGTTTGCTTGCTGTCTTGGGGAAGGTAGATGAGAGTAGGAAAGGAGAAAAAAATTGAAACTCAAATTCTCATTAAAATGAATGCTGAAAACTATCTTTACTCATTATTGGAAAAAATAAAATACTATTTACCAAAATAAAATAAAAATTAACTTTTAGAAGAACAAAGTTACTCTTATGTGGCCAACTTCATAACAGTCAAAAAAAGAAAAAACAAATTAGTCTAAAGAGACCAATGTGGTTTCATAGCAAACTCGCTAATTAGATTTTTTAAAGATGTGTAAAGAAGATGGAAGCAAAGACAGGAATAGAAAGTGAATCACAAGAGTGAAATAATATGTTGGAAGAGCTAAATCTACAAATGACCTAAGGTTGGCAAGGAAAACTAAAGGCAACCAGAAGGACATTTTTTTTTTCTGTAAAGCTTCTTGGGCTCTATTGGATGATAATTGACATTAAGGAGAAGTTGGCACAGTTCAATTTTTTTTTTCTGTTTTGTCTCCTAAAAAGAATGACCTATGAACAAGACTGATGAACCATAATAGGATACCACAAAGATGTTGGAAAAAGGGCCCAGGAGAAAGTAGATATTGTCCTATGTTTCAAAAAAGGGAAAAGAACAAAATCTGCAAACTATGGGTTAGTGAACTGGTCTCTGATTCCTAAGAAAATTGTAGGAGAGATAGTTAAAGATATGGTTCCTGCACATCTAAAAAACTAGGAATAAAAATGGTCAAAAGGCCTCATCAACAAGATACACCATGCCAAGCATATTTCTTTTTTCCACTACATAGCACAGCACCTGACACATAGTAGGTGTTTAAGAAATGTTTATCTATTAATTTTAATTATAATTGAGATCAAAGCCAGACTTTGACCCCATTAAGTCCCAGTTCCTTGGAGAACCAAATTCCCAATGACAAAACCCTACCCAGATGCAATAGCACCAGCATGACAACACTCTGCACTACTAGACCAAAGAATTGAGAAACTGTATGTATTTGTGGGAGAGGAAGGTTGGCACTCCAATAAGCCTGAGAGGGAAAGCTCAGGATCCAATGAAAGTCAGTTCTACTCTACTTAACAGTCACTTGGGGCAGAAACCTAGGCTGGTGGACTGTGAATTATTCCAGGGATCTAGTTGTCAGAGAAACCAGAGGGGAAGTAATGTGAAAGTGAGCAATACAGGAAAGGAGGAGAAAAAGGACAGAAACCATCAAAGATTTCAGGAAAAAGAAAACTCAAAAACCTTGAGTACAAACAGATAAACCAACAGGGAAAACATTAACCACAGAAGGAAATACGGCCTCCAGAACTAGTAAACAAGTTTAGTCATCTATGAGTAGACACTTCAAAACAAAGGAAAATTATTCAACACCTGATGACACAGAGGGCCCTCTGAATTTTGAGGGAAATGTGGAACATGCTATTCCTCAGTGTTTAAAAGAGAAATGATAATTTTAAGAATATAATGTATGGCCTGGGCAGCAGAAATAATTCACAGAATTGAAAATTTTGAATCTATGGAGGGGTGGCTAGGTGGCGCAGTGAGTAAGAGCACCGGCCTAGGAGTTGGGATGACCCGGGATCGAAACCAGCCTCAGAAAATGAGCACCCACACATAAATCATGACTAGCCGTGTAACCTTGAGCAAGTTACTTAACCCCAATTGCTTAAAAAAAGAAAGAAAGAAAATTTTGAATCTATCGTAGCAAGTCTCATCAAAGAAACAGAGGACAACTGACTGAGAATGCAAATATATAGAAGTGAAGACCAGACTAGAAAAATAGAAGCAACAAACAATAACATTAAAGGAACATATGCTCTCTATCCAAGTAAAACACATTAATACCAAAGACAAGATTAGCGAGGAAAACCTAAGGATCATAGTCTTCCATAAAAGGATGACAATACAAATAATTTTAAAATCATAATTTGGGAAAATATGCAAGGATAGTGTTCAGAACTTCATAATACAAGGGGAAAATGGGAAGAATGATTAAGGCAAAAGGAAGAGAACAAGTGAGAATAGGGTCACCATAAAAAGAATAGGCTAAAGTAACTGAAGAGACTTATCGCTGTGTTTATAGAAGAATAGGGGGAAATTACAATGTGAAAAAAAATTAGAGACGATTAGAGGAAAATATAAAACTGATTCATAACTTTAAATTTGAATTGATTAAATAATACAATAAAATTAAAAGGAGAGACAGATTAAATAAGAAAACCAAATTATACAATCTATTGCTTACAAGAAACACATTTAAAGCAAAACCAAACATTCAAAAAATAAAGAAGAATAAACAAGGAAAGTATATTATGTTACAAGGAGCCACAGGCAACAAAACTATCTCAGTATTAAATGTATATGCTCCAAATATGTTAAGATTCAAATTCATAAAGGAAACATTAACAGAGCAATGAAAATACACAGACAAAATAGAAACTTCATGAAACATCAATGTTCCTCTCCCAATTTTGGATAAGTCTAACAGAAAGACAAGCAAAAGCAAAAATATTGAACTGAACAATTTCCTATAGAAACTAGAGTTGAAAGACATAAGGCATCTTCTAAATTAGACTCCAAGAGAATCCATGTATTTCTCAGCACTGCATGGGATTTTTACAAAAATTAACCATTAGGACACAAATATTGCAAACAAATGCAAAAAGACAGAAATAGCACATAAATATTTTGCTGACAACAGCAAAATAAAAATAGTTATTAGTTCAGGGACCACAAACAAAAGACACAGAACGAAATAGAGACTTAAAAAGGAAATCCTAATAATGAGTGGATCAAAGAACACATCACAGAAACAATTAGTAATTATACCAAAAAATTGTAATGATGAAATAGCACTGCAAAAAATTTGAGAAGTAATTACAGTAGTCCTCAGGAGAAATATCATATTCTTATAAATATACATTAACAAATATTTTTAAATAAGAGAAAAGAGTAATGAACTGAATAGGCATTTAAAAATTAGAAACCCAACAAATAAAGATAAAAGAGAAGGTATTTTTTAAAATACAGGAGATATAGATGAACTGGAGATAAAAAGAGGAATGATAAATAAAACTAAAAATCAGTTCTTTGAAAACTAATAAAATTGCTAAATATTTAACTAACCTGGTTAAAAATGAAAGGGAGAAAATCAAATCAATAAAATAGCAAATGAGCAAGGTAAAATCACAAAATAATCATGAGACATAAAAGAATGATGTAAGAAAATAAAGGAATACCTTTAGAAATATAAAATCCCCAAACTGTCAGAAGACTTATAGAAAACTCAAAAAATGCAATTTCAGAGAAGAAAATAGAACTACCTGTAAAGGAATTAATCCTCCCCCTTCAAAAAATAAGTTCCTAGTCTTGATTGATCCACTGGAGAATTCTATCAAAACTTGAAAGAAAAATTTATACCCATACTTGGCAAATTATTGTCCAAAATTAAGAAAGAAAGCTCTCTACCATAGCCCTTTTATTAGACAAATATAATCCTAATGCCTAAACCAGTAAGAGTAAAACACAGAAAGAAAACTATAGCCCACATTCCTTAATGAATATCAATTTCAAAATGTTAAAAATCTTGATAGACTATAGCAATTTATCCAAAAAAAAAGCATTTATAATTACCAGGTGAATTTGTGCCAGGGATAGAAAGATTGTTTAATAGTTGCACAACAAGGAACATAATTAATCAAATTAAAAACCAGACCATCCAAAGCCATATAATTATCTCAATAGATGCATAAAAAACCTTTGACATAGTACAACATTCTTTTATGCTAAAAATTCTACAAAATATAGGGAGAGGGATCTTTTTTTAATATAAAAATAATCTAAAATTAGAAACAAACATCAGATGCAAACGGAGATATACTGGAACCTTTTCTAATACATATTGGAGCAAATTAAGGATTTTATTTCCACTATTACTTGATATAATTTGGTAACTGCTAGCCACAGCATAAGATGAGAGAAAGAAATTAAGGGCATAAAGATAAGTAAGGAGTAGAAAACACTATCCCTATTTGCTGATGATGCAATGGAATACTGGGAAAATACAAAGGAATCAACAAAGATACTAATTGACATGATTAATTGCTTCAACAGCCTTGCAGAATACAAAACAAACCATCAAAAATCAATTGCACTGGGTGACTAGGTCGTTCAATGAATAGAGCCCTGGAGTCAGAAGGACCTGAGTTCAAATCTGGCCTCAGACACTTGACAAGCCACTTAACCCCAAGTGCCCTCCAAAAAGCAAAAAAAAAAAAAAAATCAATTGCATTTCTTTACAATAATAAAATATTACAAAAAAATATAATAGAAAGGGAAATTCAATTTCAAATAACTATAAAATACGTAAAATATCTAGTGATCTATCTGCCAAAACACACAAAAGTCCTGTATGGATACAATTGCAAGATACTCATTGAAGTAATTTTTTTAAAAACTTAAATAGTTGGATGAATACTCATTACTTTTGACTGGGTCATGACAATTGAATAAAAATGATGATACCACCAAAGTTAATTTATATTTCCAATGCTAAACCAATTAAATTACAAAAGCATCTATCAAAAACAATAACAATTCATTTGGAGAAAGAAAAGATCTAGAATATAAAGGGAAATTATGAAAAGAGATAGAGATGAAAATTAATTCCCATTCAATTCCTTTTCATCTTTCACATCTAACTTATCTAAGATTCTATTAATCTCCCTGACTTCCTTCTTATTTGTTTTTTGGTTAGAGTTATCTAGTTCTGAGAGGGTAAGTTTGAAGTCACCCACTATTACTCTTTTGCTTGCTGTTTCAACCTGTAATTCATTTACTTTTTCCTTTTAAAAGGTAGATGCTATAATATTTGGTGCATTTAGATTTAGTTTTGATATTATTTCATTATATATGGCACTTTATAACATGATGTAGTTTCCCTTCATATTTCTTTTAATTGTCTAATTTAGCTATAATTTTGTCTGAGATTATGATTGCTATCCCTGCTTTGTTTGCATCAGCTGAAGCATAATGAATCTACTACAGACCTTTGTTATTCTCTATGTGTGTCCTTCATTTGTAAATGTGTTTCCTGTAAACAACAAGTTGCCTGGTTCAGGTTTTTTATCTGTTCTGCTATAGGTTTGCATTTTATAGGTGAGTTCATTCCATTCACATTCAATTACTAGTTGCATTTTTTCTTCTATTTTCTCATTCTCTTCTGCCACCTCATTCCCTGTCAACCTGCAAAAGCAGGTTTTTCTCTTTTGCTTACTCATTTTGTTGTTGGGTTTTTGGTTTGTTTGTTTGTTCATTCATTTGTTTGTTTTTAGCAGTTTTGTTTTATTATTTCTTGGTGTCTTGTGAAGTCATTAGCTTCCTCTTAACCAATTCTAAATTTTAAGGAGTGTTTTCTTTCATAAGTTTTTGTATTTTTTTCTAATTGGTTGATTTTCTTTTTATAATTTTCTTTGTTTTCTTACATTACTATTATTTTTCTCAATTTTTCTTCAATCTCTCTTATTTGATTTTTTAAATCCTTTTTGAGCTCTTATAAGGACTCTTATGGGGCTTGTAACCATTTTATATTTTTCTTTGAAGCATTTCAAGTACCTACTTTGACTTCACACTCTTTTTTTCTCTAAATTTGGACCTCTGATCTCCATCACCATAGTAGCTATCTACTTTTTTCTTTTGGGGGGGGGGTCCAATTGAGAAATTTATTTTAACAGATAAAATAGAATAGGTGCCATCTTGTCTCTAAACTTAGAAGAAGGTGTTGGGCCTCTTGGTAGTAAAGCATGGCTTGTGCTGGCAATACAGAACTCTGTAGGGCAAAGGAAACTTGATTTTGGAGTCATGAAACTGCTTAATGGTGGGCTGGCAGCATTTGCTGGCAGGAATTTCTTCCACTTTCACGATCTGGATGGAATGGGCCCCAGCACGGTCACAGGCTCCTATATCTTGCTAGCACTGAGTTTCCGCATCAGCAGTGGTCAGGTCCATGTACTCCCTCTACATTTTGTGGGTGCCACCCCTGTAATCATAGCACAGACAGATGCCAAAGTTTTTCACTCTAAGAGGGGACTTTTCAAAGACCTGCAGTATACAATTTCATCATCTTTTTAAGCTGTTAAATGCAGTAACAGAATTAGGACTTTGCTATGACATGATTAGGAGCAAAGATCCACCTCCAATAAAGAGGTGGCACTGGGCTCTTGGGCGTGGGCAGCGAGTTCCCAACTACCTTCTTCTCTCTCAGGGTGCCCAAAGCCTTCATGGTGCTGCCACCTCATTCCCTGTCAACCCACAAAAGCAGGTTCTTTCTCTTTTGCTTACTCATTTTGTTGTTGTTGTGTTTTTGGTTTGTTTGTTCATTCGTTTCTTTGTTTTTAGCAGTCTATTTCTTGACTCTTGACTATGTCAAAGTTAGTCTCTAATCTCCAGGTATAGGAAATAATGTCTCAGGTTTCAGGTTTTTCATGTTGTTGTTTTCTGAGTGTTACCTGGGAGCCTTTATCCTCTTAGTTCTTCCAGTGTCCTATAATCCAAGGCCAGTACTGCTGCTTCAGCTCACACCTTGTTCTATGAATAACCTAAGGTTATCAACTCCTCTCTACCTGTGAACCTCTCCACAACACTGTCACCACAAAATCACCACAAAATTGTCTTACTCTTTGCAGTTTCTCCCACAGTTTCAAGCTTCAGCTCAACCTTCTGCCATGGAATTGAAAACAGAGACTGTGATCTCCTAAGAGTTAGCACAGCAAGCAGGGTCTACAACCCTTTGCTACCACACTCACCATCATGTGTTCACTGCTCCTACTCCATAACCATAACATGGAACCATGCCCAGTCAATGTACCTAGGCTGTTTGTCCAGCAGCAGTGGAAGACCCTGGGATCTTCCCTTGATCAGATTACCTAACCCAAGCACTACCCATGGGGAAAAATTTTCTGATGCTGAGGCTGCTGCCTACACAGTGATATCTGTCCCTGAGAGATCTTCTTAGGTGGAGAACTGCTTTACCCTGACTTCTAATTAATTCAGACACTCTAAAGTTCACTCTAAGTCATTATCTGAAATTATTTTGAGGGAAATTTGGGAAAGCCAAATCATTTCCTGCCTTATTCTGGCATCTTCCCAGAATCCCCTGGAAATACCACTTCCAGACCTCAAACTATATTATAAATCATCAGTTGTCAAAAACCTTCTGATAATGGTAAAAAAAATAAAGAAGTATATCAATGAAACAGATTAGATAAGGAAGAAATAGGAACAATGGAACTCAAGAGCCCAATATTTGATAAAATGGAAAACATAAATTACCCAGTAAAGAATATATTATTTGATGAAGAGTGCTGGGAGAACTGGAAAGCAGTTTGGCAGAAATTAGACTTAGAGTAACACATTACATCATGTTCCACAAAACATTCTAAATGGATATTTGATCTTAATATTAAAGATCATACTATTAAAAATTAGAAAAGAAGTTAGCCATATACCAGTCACTGCTATGAAAAAGAGATATAGTATTGACAAAATAATGGATAAAAGCCATTATAAAAGATAAAAATAGATAACTTTGATTAAATGAAACAAAAGCTTTTATGCAAACAAAATTAATGTACCTAGGATAAGAAGGGATGTGGTCAAGTGGAGAGTGAAATCTTTGTATCAAATTTCTCTGATAAGTGTTTGGTACCTAAGCTATATAAACAATTGACAAATATGTATGGGTAATAGACATTCTCCTATTCATCAAACAATATGAACAGTTCTCAAAAGAAGAATTGCAAAGGACTCACAACCACATGGAGAAATTCTCCAAATCAGTAATTATAAGAAAAATGTAAATTAAAACCACCCTGAAGTTTCATCTCACACCCTGCAAGTTGACAAGGATAATAAAAAATTGCAATAGTCAATGTTAAAAGGGTTTTGGAATGATAGGCACACTACTACATTGTTATGGACCAATTAAATGATATTAACAGCTTAAAAAGCAATTTGGAATAATGAAGATAAGGTGACTAAATATAACCTTTGACCTAGAGACTCTATGACTGCTCATGTACCCCAAGGAAGACAGTGATAAAATAGAGTCTCCATGTATGCCAAAATACTTAAAACAATACTTTTTGTGATAGCAGAGAATTGACAACAAAATACTCATTATTTGAGGAATGGTTAAACAAAACATAACACATGAATTTAATAAAATATTACTATGCTATAAGAAATAATGAATGTAATGAATATAACAAAACATGAAAAGATTTAGGTGAACTGATGCAGAAAGAAATAAGCAGAACCAAGAAAATAATATACAAAATTATTTTTAAAATGTAAATGGGAAAAACAACTGCACACAAAAATCAAAAGTGAATTTTGCAAAATTATAAAGATCAAGCATAAACATGAATGAAGATATATGAGGATATCCCTAATTAATCCCATTGGGGAGGTGAGAGGTCCAGAGATGTTGTGTATTGAACATATTTTTTTATTTTTCAAGGTATCAATTATGCAATTCTCTCTCTCTCTTTCTCTCTCTCTCATCTTTGTAAAATAGTGTTTCATATGGCTCTCTGAGAGAGGGAAGGGGAGGATTACCAGGAGGACTATGATGATGTAAAAAAATCAATAAAAATCTTATTTTTTAAAAAATTTAAGCTACCATTATTGTTGTTGCCACAATCAGCCACCTGCTCAGTCCAAAGTCTCCCTACACAGTAAAGTCTTACTGCTTGCACTTCTGCTGCTACATCTGCTCAGAGCTCAACGTGTTTTAGTTCTTCTCAAAAGAAAAATGTCTGTCCAAAACTGCATTTCCCAGAAACCCACATAGCAGGGCCTCTAGTATGTGTGTGTGTGTGTGTGTGTGTGTGTGTGTGTGTGTGTGTGCATGTATGCATGAAAAGTCCACAATTTAATAAACCATATATACACTTTCTATTGAAGAGCTAGAGAGAGAAAAGCTAAGTAACAATAGTACAATTAGATGGATTCAGAACTATTTGAATTATGAATTAAAAATAGTTCTCAATAGCTCAATGTCAACTTTGAAGAATATCTCTAATTTGATGCCCCAGGGGTCTAGACTTGGCTCAGTGCTGTTTAACATTGTTATAATTTATTTAAAGGTATAGATGGTATGGTTCTCATTTCTTAGAATACTATAAAGCTGGGAGAATTAGTTCAGTTGTGATCTTATAAGATCTAGACTGGCTAGAATATTGGCCAAATCTAAGAAGAAATTTATTGCCAGCAAATATAATATAAAGTCTTGTGCTTAGAGGTTCAAAGCATTAACCTCATAAGTAGAAAATAGGAGAGAGACACAGACACAGACCAAAAGGGGAAAAAAAGGTGAAAACAATTTAATACTCTGATCTACATTCAGACTCCATCAGTTCTTTCTCTGAATGGATAACATTTTCCATCATGAGCCCTTGGGAACTGTCTTGGATCATTGTATTGCTGAGAATAGTTAAGTCATTCATAATTGATCACTGTCCAATGTTGCTGTTATTGTGTACAATGTTCCTCTGGTTCTGCTTATTTCACTTTGCGTCATTTTCTGAAATTTGCCTGCTCATCATTTCTTGCAGCAAAATAGTATTCCATTCCATCAGACCTGTGCGACTTGGCAGTAGATAAGGACCAAAACTAAAATAGGCTAAACTTCTTCGGGCCATGAATAAGCTTTTAAGACTCACTTTCCAAGTAAAGTTATAAGTAATGATTAAACTAGGTTACAAATAAACCATATTTAAAAAGGCAAATTTCAATTAATGTCAATTAATTATACTTATTACTTGAGATTTTTATTTATCATGATATCATATTAATTTTTTTAAAACCTTTGCTAAATGGTACAAGTTTTCATACATTTTTAGGTTTTCTTGCTATTTACACTTAGTTAATGGGATATGATATACTTCTTGTCAGTAATTAGTTTATCGTACTCCAGAATCATGCTTGAAATAGGTTTCTTTAAATATATGAAAACTAACCTTAGTAACTGCCTCATATTCTGAGTTTACTTTCTTGAAAAACTATTGCTCCCCACTGAGATTTTTCAACAATCTGGACATTTTAATTTATTTTTCATTGGTGATAAATTTGCTTAAGTCAAGATGTTTTGATTTGAAATGGAGATGAATGCAGCATTCCTTCCGAATGGCTATTACTTCTCAGCAAACAAGGAACAGTATTCTGTCTCTCATGTAAGTAAACAGTTATCTATTTGTCCACTCCAGATTAAATACTTTATGTTCTGATTCAATCTTTTGTTTTTCTTTTATCACTCATTTTACAAAGTTATCCCTAAAAGTTTAATTTTAGAACGAAAAATATCTCTGTAACAATTGTTTACATATAATGAAATACTAGACTGTCTGACCTTGGAGAAAGTGCCAGACACTCATGTAACTTGGAGAGCAGCCTTGCAGTGAAGGTGGGGAAGAAGCTCTCGAGCTGCTGCAGCTCATCATAGAGAAGGTGTCAACTGCGTTAGCATGTGGCTGTACTCACTTTGTCCCTGGTCAACACCAATAACAACCAAAAACAAAGTGAAAAGATGTGACTCTCACTCCTCTCAGACTAGAGAAAGACTAACAATGGTTGGTTGCCACAGGTCACATGAAAAATAGGAGACAGTGCCAGATGGACAAAATAGTGACCAATGGAAGGTGAGTCAAGTGGGGCAAAAATAATTCATTATTATTACATCTTTTGTTTTTTTTTCTACATCTTTTGTTTTTTTTTTAATACAGAATGCTGATCTTTTTATTTTTTTATTTTATTTTTTTTAATTAAACAAATGCTTTATTAACTTCTGGTTTACATCGTTCATTTCCACCAGATTATGAGTTACATTTTGCCCCATTTTTTCCCTACCCACCACCCCAGAATAGCAGTCCCACCTAGATATCCCCTCATCCAATCTGCTCTCTCCCATATCTTCTCCCATACCCCCTTTGACTTTGCCATTAGGGCAAGGTGAATCTCTGGGCCCCAATGCCTGGACATCTTATGAAACATTTAATTTTAAAACTTCAGTTTTCAGATCCATTCCCTTCCTCCCTTGTCACCCACTCCCTCTGAGAAGATAAGCAATTCAGTATGTGTTGTACATGTATAGCTATGCAAAACATTACCATAGTAGATATATTGTAAAAGACGGCTTATATTTCCCTCCCACCCATCTCACCTCCCAACTGGTCAATTCCCTACTTTGATCCTGTCCCTCTTTGATAGTGGGTACTTCCAATCTCCCCTCCCCCCAGAATGCACTCCCCTCCATCATCCCCCCTCTCATCCTCCTTTCCCTGACTCAGGAGAGTGAGTGAGGGTAAGATATTCCATTTAGTATGTATGTGATTCTCTCCTTGAGCCAACTTCAATGAGAATATGCTTTTACCTTTTTGCCTTCCTGTTCTTCCCCTCCCCTGCAACTACTTCCCCTTGCCTCTTCTACATGAGATAGTTTGCCCTACCCTGTCTCTCTCCATCTCCTCTTGCCACTTTCCTCTCTCAACTCTTGACTTCACCCCTTAAGAATCATCCCTTCCTTGGGGTGGCTAGGTGGTGCAGCGAGCAGAGCACTGGGCCTGGAGTCAGAAGGACCCGAGCTCGGATCTGGCCCCAGACACCCAACACACAAACAAAAACCCAGCCATGTGACCCCAGGCAAGTCACCCAACCCCAATTGCCCTCCAAAAAAAAAAAATCATCCCTTCCCATCAAATTCAACCTGTGCCCTCTATCCACGTATACCTGTGAACATGTGCCATGTACCCTTCTTCAATTATTTTCATAATGATAGAGGTTTCATCAAACACAGTTATTGTTTTTCCATGTAGGAATGTAAATAGTCCAACTTTGATAAGTTCCTTTTGATATCTTTTCCTTGATTACCTTCTCAAGCATCTCTTGCTTCTTGCATCTGAATGTCAAATTTTATATTCAACTCTGGTTTTTTCCTCAAGAATGCTTGAAAGTCCTCTATTCCACTGAATGACCATATTTTCCCCTAAAACAAAATACTCAGTTTTGCTGGGTAGGTGACCCGTGGGTTCATTCTCAGTTTTTTGCCCTCTGGAATATCATATTCCATACCCTTCGATCCCTCAGTGTAGAAGCTGCCAGGTCCTGGGCTATTCTGATTGTGTTTCCACAATATTGAAATTGTTTCTTCCTGTCTGCTTGGAGTATTTTCTCCTTGATCTGGGAGTTCTGGAGCCTGGCTATAATATTCCTAGGAGTTTTCTTTTTGGGATCATTTTCAGGAGGTGATCGGTGGATTCTTTCAACCTCTATTTCCCCCACTGGGTCTAAAACATCAGGGCAATTTTCCTTGAGAATTTCTTTAAGGATAATTTCTAGGTTCTTTCTTTGATCATGGCTTTCAGGTAGTCCAATAATTTTAAAATTATCTCTCCTGGATCTATTTTCCAGGTCAATGTTTTTTTCCCATGAGATATTTCACATTGCCTTCTAATCTTTCATTTGTTTGGATCTGCTTAACAGCATCTTGATTTCTCATAAAGTCACTAGCTTCCATTGGCTCCAGTCTAACTCTGAAGGAATGAATCTCCTCAGTGAGCTTTTGAGATTCTTTTTCCATCTGGCAAATTCGGCTTTTAAGGCATTCTTCTCCTCATTGCCCTTTTGGGCCTCCTTTGCCATTTGAGTTAGTCTATTTTTTAAGGTGTTATTTTCCTCAGTCAGGCTGTTGACTGTCATTTCATACTTTTCTTGCATCTTTTTAATTTCTCTTCCCAAATTTTCCCCCACTTCTCTTATCTGCTTCTTAAGGTCCTCTATGGCCTGTAGCCAGCTTGTATTTTCATTTGGGGCTTTTGGTGCAGGAGTTCTGACCTCACAGTCCTCCTCCATGCTTTGATGCTCTTTGCCCCTAAAATAGGAGTCCAATGTTGAACTTTTCTGTTTATTTTGTTTCATTTGCCTAGGCATGTTGCCACTTAATTACTTGATTTTTGGGCTTGTTGCCACAATTGGACTCTGCCACCAGACAGGGGAGCTTCTGCCCAAACGTGGGGTCTTCACAACTTCCGCCAGTTGGGTGGCCTCTGTAAAGCCTCCACCCACTCTGGCAAATTGGATACCCACCCCAAACTTCCCCCACAGACCACAATCCAGATCCAGGCAGTTTAAAGCAAGAGCGATTAACCCCCAGACTGATTGCTGGATCTCCCTACAGTTCGAAGACCAGGAGCTAGAGCCACTACTGATACTGCAAAATGGCTTCTGTGCTGCATATCCTCAGCAGCTTTTCACCCCCAGGGGAGGCAGCCGTGCGTTCCCCAAATACTGGTCCCAAAGTCCATAGGGCACTAACCTCTCACTTCGTCCTAGGCATATCTGTGCTGATAATTCTGGAATCGCCACAATTGCTGGTATTTTGGGGTCCCTCCAGCCGGCTGAAGGTCTGGTCGCCCTGGGGCTAAAACCTCGGACCTGGGCTCTGCTCTGCGCACTGCGCTGTTGGTTCCCAGCGCGCTGTGCTGCCTGTTCTCAGAGCGGTGGCCGCTTCCTGCAGGGCTGCTGGGCTGTCCTCAGCAGGAGGTTAGCTTCTCTGTGCCAGTCTGTGGGTGCTGTGGCTCCAGAAGTTGTATGGAGTCCCCTTTCACATTATTTGAAATTTGTGTGGGAACTCATTACATCTTTATTTTCTTTTACATCCTCTACATTTTTCATGGGCCATCTAAAAATTCTTTGGTAGGACACAAGCATTCTGTAAGGCTATATGTTGTATAGGCCTGCATTACATTTATCTACCATAACTTTTTCAGCCATTCCCCAGTTGAGGAGTATCTGCTCAGTTTCCAATTTTTTGCCAGCACAAGAATAACTGCCATAAATATTTTTGTACACACGGATCCTTTCCAGAATGAGCAACTTATGCAAGTAGTAGATGCCCCCAATGGAAGTCTTCAAGCAAAAGCTTGATGGACACTTATCAGGGATGTTGTAGTTTTCAACTGAAATTTGAATTAAATAGAACATAAAATCCCTTCCAACTGTAAAATTTTGTGATCCTTGGATTCTGAGGTCCTCTGGATATTCCACAAATAATTGACATTTCCTAAAATATGGTAATAAGAATTGAACACAATATGACAGATGTGGTCTAAGCAGAGCCAGAATACAAGGACACCACCATACCTTTGTTCTAGATAGTGTGCTTTCAGCCAAATGTTGCGTTACTTGATTTGTTTGGGTTTGGCTTTTTTTTATATGTTTTGGCTGCTATTCCATACTGTTGACTCATATTGAGTATGTTATCGACTAAAACTTCCAGATCTTGTGAAGATGATTTATTGAATGCAAGATTTTCCATTTTTAAAATTTTCTCTTACTAAATTTGGTCCAGGATTTTGGCCTACCAAAAATATTTTTTTTCTTGCCTCTGCATTCTAGCAATCCCTCTCAATTTTGTTTTATCTGCAAAATTTTCTAAGTATCCTATGTATCCAAGAAATTAACAAGAATGTGATCTAGCTTCATTGGTTACCTACTGAAGGTACAGTTGCTATGGATTTAGTTCTTGTAAGGGCTGGTTAGGGTCTCTGTTCCAAGACCAAAGATTATACCCCAAACACTAGCCCATCATTCCCCAACTGTGGCTGTATGATCAATCACAAAAGGTATCAGACAAGGTAGAAATGACTCAATGTAACCCTGGCACCTATACTTGAGGGGGGTGAGGGAATAAAGGACAATTTTTCACCCATGTTCCTGACAATAGGGCAAGAGGAGCACCTATTCAGATTAGAGACCTCAAGGAAAACAAAATATCATAATCTTACTATTATATTATTTTCTATCACAAGTCACTCCCCACTCCAATCCATCCTCCAGTGATTTTCTTAAAGTATAGGGCCAATTATTCTCACCCCCCCTGCCACATTTAATAAGCTTTAGCAGTTCCCTCTTGGTTTCCTATGTAATGCTCTTTGCATCTTGGCCCCATCCTACACTTCCTGTCATCTTAGACCTTACTGCCCTTTGTGTACTGATCTCTTTCTAACCAGCTACTCTAATCTACTTGCTGTTTCTCCGATACTATAATCCATCTCCTATCTTGGTGCCTTTGCATTAGCTATTTGTCCCCCATGCCTAGGATGCACTCCAACAAAACTTCTGCCTCCTGGCTTCTCTGGACTCCAAAAATTTAGCTCAAAGCCTACATTTTGTTGAAGATCTTTCCCCATCTCCTTTGCTGCTAGTGCCTCCCGCTCCCATATTGTGTCTGTGTATATTTTACATGCATCTAGTTATTTACATGTTGTCACCGCAATTATGAGCTCCTTGAGGGTAGAGGTTCCTTTGTCCTCTTTGTATTTTCAGTGTTTAGTGCAATGCCCTGAACACAGTAAACACTTAATAAATAATTGGTGAATGACTATGCCCTTTTACTTTTTGCATGGAAGAAGTGTGGTATAGTAAACTGAGGGTCAGTCTTGGAGTTAGGAAGACCTGAGTTCAAATCCTACCTTTGATGTGTTCTAATTGTGTGTCCACAGATATATTACCCAACCTCTCTTGGTTTCTGTTCCCTCATTAGTAAAATGGAAGGTTGGATTCAATGGCCTCTAATGTCCCCTCCAGCTCTAGATTTGTCATCCTATGAACTTCTTGGTTCCTCTGGTCAACGCTCTAAGACTCAGAATTGTAGGAGAATTGCCCATTCTTTTTTTTTCTTAAAGCAATTGGGGTTAAGTAACTTGCTCAAGGTTACACGGCCAGTCATTATTTGTGTGTGTGTGCTCATTTTCTGAGGCTGGATTCAATCTCGGGTTATCCCAACTCCGAGGCTGCCTCTCTTACTCACTGTGCCACCTAGCCACCTCAGAATTGCCCATTCTTTATGCTAATGGAGTCACAATTCTAGATCAAAAGAGAACTACCGTTATACCTCTCACTATTTTGTGATGGCCTTTTAAAATATCAAGTAGTTTAGTAGGTGGTTATAAGGAAGATCTTTAAATTCAGTTAAATGCTCTGTTCACATCATCTGGAAACTTCATCCAGGAATATACCCTCAATGGGACAAAGTATCTCCTCTGTCTAGCTAGCCAGTGATTCTAGCAGTGTTCAAGTACAGATTTCTTTCAGTGTATACTTAATTGAAAAGGATGAGAGTTTGAGGGGACCTGTATTCTGTCATCTAGGGTCTTTAGAAATGGGTGGAAGCATAACAGCCAGTCTTTCTGGCAGAGTTTCTGTCCTATTAAAAAGGCTATTGTTGAAGTGCTCAAAATTGGGATGCTTTGATTGTTAACATGTACAGCAGGCTGTGATTACAGTAATTACAGACCTGTGAAGGTCAAATTGACAAAACTGAATATAAACTGGGGCCGAATATAAGCTGGGACAGCCCACCGCATCAGCTCTTTTTGCACCCCTTTTGTATGTGTGCTTGGGAAGAGGGAGGCTACTTAGGTTTGCCAAAAAGTAAGTCTGCTATAAAAATAAAAATCACTGATTTTAGGAATTAGTTCTGTAAAAATTCCTTCAGATATCAAAGAAGATACCATGTTGAATTGGCAGGTACTGATGTGGACATCTTTCTTCTTCCACTGGTCTTATCCTTGGACAAAACCTTTAATTTATGTGGGCTCACAAAGAAGCAACATGATATAGTATGTAGAGAGACAGCTATAAAATCAGAAAAATCCTGGGTTCAGATCTAACTTTTGACATATAGTGGTTATATAAGGCAGGGCTGGTTTTTTGTGTGTCATGTACTCTGTGGGGTGTCTGGTGAGGCCTATGAATCAATTCTCAAAAAATGTTAATTCATAATTGAATTAAACATTATTTTTTAAAGATTAATTAAAACAAAGATGCATTTTTCCCCTCTCCAAGTTCACAGACTTCCTGTATCCATTTTACAGATCCCTTGGAGCTCCATATATTTAAGTTTAAAAAACTATGCTCTAAAGTAATAAGTTGCAAAGATGTCTACCTGAATTGGAAGAGTGAGTTCCATCACCTAAAAGTTCTCTATGACACTGAAATCACAAGTCCAATCTCTATCTTCTGGAGAGTTTTTGTGCCCATTTTGAAACTATTTTCTCTCCCAAGCTGTTTGTTCTTTTGTATAGCATGAGGAATGGGCAGATGATAGTATGGTTTGAGTCATTGACTGTTGAACTTGGAGTCAGGTAGATAAATGCCACCCACCACTGACAGTCAACAAGTGACAACAGTCAACAAGAGTTAACAATTCACTTAATCCTCCTGAGTCTCAATTCCTTCATTTCTATAAAGTGAGAACCTGTAGCATCTACTTTAAAAAGCTTGTGAAACTCAAATGAGTAAAGAAAAATGTACTTTGCAAACCTGAAAACACTATGCAAATCCTAACCTTAAAAGCTGTCCTCTAACTGGGTAACTCCTGTTTATATGTCTACATTATACAAGAATCTATGAAAATCATAACAGAGATAACCTTCTTTAACCACATTCAACTACATTGATAAGATCAAATGAGTCATAAAACAGGGCAAGAGGGAGTGGCAATACATACTTGTCCAAGTTGTTCACTTCTGGAGTCAAAGTTGAAGGAGAATTCCCTATAAAAGTTGAGGAGCTATAGATGCTCCCATATGCAAATGGCAGCTAAGTGGTATGATGGGTGGAGCAGTGGGCCTGGAGTCAGGAGGATCTGAGTTCAAATACTAACAGGCACTCACTAGCTCAGTGATCCTAAACAAGACCTTAATCTCTCTGTCTCAAATTCTCCACTGGTAAAATGGGAATGATAATAACACCTACCTCACAGGGCTGTTGTAAGAATCAAATGCATGTAAAATGTTTTTAAAAGGGTTCAGAGTTTGTTTGGAATCAGATTGCACAACTCTCGATCATTTTAACATCTCTTACCACTCAGACTGGCTTCAGTTAGTAATGCTTCATTAAATTCAAAAGAAAAACTTTAATTTCACACAAAAAATATCCAGTTCTGAAAATAGGAAATATTAGTCTGTGTGGGGTGGCTAGGTGGTGCAGTGAGTAAGAGCACTGGCCTCGGAGTTGGGATGACCCGGGATCAAATCCGGCCTCAGAAAATGAGCACCCACACATAAATAACGACTGGCCGTGTAACCTTGAACAAGTTACTTAACCCCAATTGCTTTGAAAGAAAGAAAGAAAGAAAGAAAGAAAGAAAGAAAGAAAGAAAGAAAGAAAGAAAGAAAGAAAGAAAGAAATATTAGTCTGTGAGCATCAAATGTGATAACATTTGGAAAGTGATATGCTAGCCTTAATGCTTTATTTAACAACAAATTATTAGCCCCTGGAACATTGGAGGACCATCTAAGTAAAACTCATATAGGTTCAAAAAAGTTTAGCCTAATTATCAACATAAAGTAAACCCCCCCAAAAAAAGTCAGTCATATGGATAAAGAATGCTGTTATCCAAGTTATGAGAGATAATCTAATAAAACACATCCATCAGTATCTATAGATAAGTGTTTTATATACATATATAATGTTCATATATGTGTATATATGTTCACATGCATGTCTGCATACATGTGTATACATGTATATGTGCACACATATACACACACTGCAAAATGATCAATGAGTTGGGCTTTCAATTGAAGAGAAGAAAAAATAGTCTGGGATGGCTTTGGAGTAAAACATTTTCAATAATTTCAAACATCTTCATGAAACAAAGGCCCATCCCATTAATATCAGACAGTCAGGGGCAGCTTGGTGGCACAGTGAATAGAGAACCACCCCTGGAGTCAGGAGAAGCTGAGTTCAAATCCAGCCTCAGACCCAACCCAAAACACTAGCCCTGTGACCTTGGGCAAGTCACTTAACCCCAATTGCCCTGCCTTCCCCCCTCCAAAAGCATATATATATATATATATATATATATATATATATATATATATATGTATGTATGTATGTATGTATGTATATATCAGTCAGTCAGCAAGTATTCATTATGTATCAGGCACCATACTTTGTGCTAGACCAATATACTAGCAATGACGTTGCATGGGATGCTTAAGGTACTAAGGAATTGAAATAGAAAAGCACCCAAAAGGCAGTTGAGAGACACATTTTAGACATAAAGTGGCTGCAACACATGAAGCAAAAATTTCGACAGAAACTGTATTTGGATATAATCACAGAAATGTGTGATCAAGGTATAACTGATGGATAACTTGTAAACACCTTTCTATACTTATTCAGTTTTCTCCAGATCTATCCAGATCTATCATATTCAGCTTTTCTAGGATTCTTTTCATCTCCTTGACTAATTTTTATTTATTTTGTGGTTAGATTTATTTAGCTCTAAAAGGGGAAAGTTGTGGTCCCTCAGTAATACTGTCTTACTGTCTATATCCTGTAATTCTTTTAACTTTTCCTCTAAGAATTTAATTGCTATGCTATTTGGTACATACCTCTTTAGAACTGATATTACTTCACTGTCTATGGTAACTTTTTTTTGGCTTTTTGGAGGTCAATTGGGTACCCTATTGATATAAATTTAGCATGTGGGGGATGGACCTAAGATGGTGGGTTACAGGTAGCAACTCATTTGATTTCTCCCGATATTCCTCTCCAACTACTTTAAAATAACACCTCAAATCAAATTCTGGAGTGGCAGAGCCAACAGAAGATTTGATTGAGACATTTTTCCAGCCCAAAATAATTTAGGAGGTCAGCAGGATAGGTCTCTGACAATGGGATGGGGATCAACCTGGAACATTGCTCATGCCCAGGCAAAACCTGCATCAGGCTTGGGGGGCAGCTGTAACAGGGGCTGCAGCAACTTCAGGAGTTCTCAGTCTAAAGATGGTGAGGGAATTGGACAACTGGTCAGAAAAAGACTACAAGGGCTTCTTTGCTGGTGTTGGGTGTAGGCCCTGTTGCATTGCTTATATTCAGTCCCAGGTCTCCAGGGTGAGGAGGAGAACTAGCACTTTCAGCCACAGGGAAGCAAGAGTCCTAGTCACAGGTACAAGGCCCTGGAACTGTTCTCCTGTAGCTACAAGTGCTGATGTTCCTTTCTGCCTTGGAAGTGAAACCAGAGGCCCTGGTCCCTTGGGAGTGACCAAAAGAGAGCAATGACCACACTTCTTGGATCATACCACCTTGGAAGCCCTTGGAAGGCTCAAAAGAAGCATAAAATGTAAACATGAAAGAGGACTTAATAAGGTTAAACTGTTTATATTCCTACGTGGAAAGATAATACTTGTAACTCCTGAGAACTTCATCATCATTAGGGTGGTTGGGAATATACATAGACAGATAGTACAGGTGTGATTTGGCTACCATGGGAAATGCACAGACGAGAAAGAGGAAAATTACCACGTAAAAGAGGTGCACAAGGAAGAGCTTTTACAATGGAAGAGAAAATGGATGGGAGGTGACAATACTTAAACCTCACTCTCATTAAAAGGGAATAACATACACACTGAGTGGAGCATAGAAACCTATCTTAACCAATCAGAAAGTTGGAGGGAAAGGGGAAAAGAGAAAACGGGTTGATAAAAGGGAGGGCAGATTAAAAAAAAAAAAGACTGTAGTCAGAAGGAAATTTGACTTTAGATGAGAGACAAGATAAGAAGAAAGATAAACAAACAAAAAAATACAATGGAGTGAAATGCACAGTTAGTTATCATAACTGTGAATGTGAAGAGGATAAACTGAACCATAAAACAGAAGCAGGTAGCAGAATGGATTAGCAACCAGACCCCAACAATAAGTTGTGAGACACACACAAAGAGTTAATATAAGGAGCAGGAGCAGAACCTATTATGCTTCAGCTTAAGTTAAAAAGGTAGGGGTAGCAATCATGATCTCAGACGAAGGAAAAATAACAGACCTAATTAAGAAAGATAAGTAAGGAAACTATATCTTGTTAAAAGGTACCATAGACTGGGGCAGCTACATGACACAGTTAATAGAGCACTGGCCCTGGAGTCAGGAAGACCTGAGCTCAACTCTGGCCTCAGACACCCAACACAAAAACTAGGTGACCTTGGGCAAGTTACTTAACCCCAATTTCCCTCCAAAAAGCCAAAAAAAGAAAGTTACCATAAACAGTGAAGTAATATCAGTTCTAAACATATATGTACCAAATAGCATAGCAATTAAATTCTTAGAGGAAAAGTTAAAAGAATTACAGGATACAGACAGTAAGACAGTATTACTGAGGGACCACAACTTTCCCCACTCAGAGCTAAATAAATCTAACCACAAAATAAATAAAAATTAGTCAAGGAGATGAAAAGAATCCTAGAAAAGCTGAATATGATAGACCTCTGGAGCAAACTGAATAAGAATAGAAAGGCACATGCCTTTTTTCTTCAGTCACACATGTCACCTTCAAAAAAAATTACCATGTTTTAGCACATGAAAATCTCATGAAGAAATGCAGAAAAGCAGACATATTTAGACATCTTTTTCGGACCATAATGCAATAAAACTACATTGAATAAAGGGCCATTGAAATATAGGCTAAAAAATAAAGAAGAGGATTCTGGGACAGTGGCGGAGTAGGTCAGAAAATTTCGAACTCTCCAAATTTTCCTCCACAGAGAGAAAATAGTACCTCAGGGCTAACATAATGAAGTGAAAATAAATGAGTAAGGGCAGAACAGGGGACCTTCTGAGACAATCTGAGAAGATCTGAAGGAAAGTCCCAGGACCAGATTTCTTCCCTCTGAAGAGTAAACACTTCCAGGCTAGGAACTACTTAAACAAAAAGCTGCAAACCCTGGTGTCAGCCAGATTGGGAGGCTGCCTCCCTGGAACTTTTACTCTGGGGAATAATGAGGGAAGCTGAGTTTCTAACCTGGAGATCTTAGGGAACCTCTTCCAACAAGGAACGAATGCCTGACCCAGAAGTACTGCAGAGATGGTGAAGACATGGTGAAAGCGAAAAGGAACCAGCACACAACTGGTTAATACAGAACCAGTAGGGTAGGGACTCTGCTGGCTGTGTACACTTGCTGGAGGTTTTAGTTTGAATTCAAGGTCAGAGGAGAGAACTGAAGAGGATTTGAGGTCAGAGGCACCATGCCCCATACTCTGGGACTAGAGATGATTATAAAAATTAAATTATTACAAAAAATTGCAGAGGCAAAGGAGACAGAATTCAAGCCATAGAGAACTTTTACGGTAATAGAGAAGAGGAGAATACTGAAGCAAGGAAAATCTCCTCTACCCCAAAAAGTAATGTCAAATGGTTACCTGCTTGAAACGAATTCATTAAAGAATTTTAAACATCTCTATATAAATATATCCATGCTTAATTGTAGCCTTGCAGTGGGACTTGGAGCGGGGAGGTAGGGGAGAGGAAGGATATTTACTATTTAGGCTTTTTTGAAAGAAATTATTTTAAAGCTCTCAGAAAAAATAACAAAATTCATCAGAAAGAACAAAAGGTAAAGAATATCAAGGGAATCAATGAAAAAAAAATGAAGAAAGATAGCCTAACTGTACCAGATGTCAATCTATATTACAAAATGATAATTATTAAAACAATCTCATACTGGCTAAGAAATAGAATGGTTGATCAGTGGAATAGATTAGGTACATAATACACAATAGTAAATGACAATGTTAATCTAGTGTTTGATAAACCCAAAGATCCAAGATTTGGGGACATTCACTATTTGACCAAATTTCTAGGAAAACAGTTTGACAGAAACTATGCATAGACCAACATCTCACACTGTATACCAAGGGAAAGTCAAAATGTGTACATAATTTAGACATAAAGGGTGATATGAGTAAATTAAGGAAGTATGGAATAATTTACCTATGGAAAATGGAAGACTTTATGACCAAAAAAGTGATAAAGAGTATTGTGGGATGTAAAATGAATAATTTTGATTACATTAAATTAAATGGATGTTTTATAAACAAAACCAATGTAGCCAAGATTAGATGGAAAGCAGGAAATGGGGGGGGTGGGATTTTATATCCAGTGCCTTTGATAAAGGTCTCATTTCTCAAATATATAGAAAACTGAGTCAAATTTATAAGACTTTGAGTCATTCCACAAGCAAAAAATAGTCAAAGGATATGAAAAAAGAAGAAATCAATGCTATTTAAAATCATATGATAAAATGATATACATCACTGATTATTAATACAAATTAAACACAACTCTGAGGTACCACCTCACACCTATCAAATTCACTAACATGACCCAAAAGGAAAAATGACAAGTATTGGGGGGGACGTAGAAAAATAGGGACACTAATATTCTATTGGTGGAGTTGTAAACTGATCCAATCATTCTGGAAAACAATTTTGAATTATTCCCAGAGGGCTATAAAACTGTATATACCCTTTGACACAGCAGGACCACTACTAGGTATGTATGTATCCCAAAGAAATTTTTTCCCAAAGGGAAAAGTTCCTGTTATTAACTTTTTGTATATTAACTTTTTGTGGTGACAAAAATTGGAAATTGAGGGGATGATTAATTATTAACATTTTTATAAATAATAAAGTATTAGTATATTAAAGTTATATGAAATATGTTATATGTGTATAATATATTTTGTGTATTCTATTTTATGTCATATAAAATATAATATATGTTATATATCATATAAGAAAAATATTACTGGTATCATTGATACTGATATGGAAGAATTGCAGAACAAGTTATAGTAAATGATTGTGATAGAGTACTATCTTGCTACAAGAAATATTGAGCAAATGTTTAACAAAAACCTGAAGAGACTTACATGAACTAATGCAATATGAAGCGAGCATTGTACACAGTAATCAACAGTGAATGACTTCCCTATTCTGATCAATACAATGATCCAAGACAATTCCAAAGGACTCGTGATGAAAAATGCTATCCACCTACAGAGAAAGAACTGATAGAGTCTGAGTGCAGATTAAAGCATGTTTTTTTTTACTTCTTAAATTTTTTATTGCTTTTCTTTTGTAATGTGGTAATATTGAAATAAATTTCACATAGTTTCACATGTATAATTGCTATCACATCTCTTGTCTTTTCTGTGGTAAAAGAGTACTGAGAGGAAGGGAGAGGATTTATAACCTTTTTAAAAAATGAATGTTCTTAATAGATACTCTTCTTTTAACTTAAAGAAAGAGTCAAATAGAGGCCCCTCACATATCAGATGCCCCACAATGGTCACCTCACAGGATGAGGTAAGAGTCGCACAAAATGATGATGTATGGATAGTTTGCAATATCTTTTTGTAGCAGTGAATATCCTGTGATACAATGTCATAAAGTAATATCAGTGATTTATTGTAGCATTGAAATATAAATGTCAGTAATTTTATTTTTATTCATATTATTATTATCATGTTCTCAGGTGTTTTATGAATTTCAGAATCATTCTTAGGACAAGTCACTTCTCTTATTCTTCATTGATTTTCTTGATATTCTTCACCTTTTGTTCTTTCAGGGGAATTTTGTTATTTTTTTCTACTGCACAAGCAGATAAATCTTTTTCTATTGCACAAATAGATAAAAGAACTTCTTTTTGTCGTTAAATAAATCTATTAGGATTTAAGCTCATCCTCTGTAAGATTACTGAATGCATCATTAGTATAACTGCTACAACAGATAAAATGATAGAGATGTAGTTCAATATCTATCCACATGATTTTAATTCTTTTATGTCTCTATATTTGAAAGTTTCTCAAACCATGTAGTTTGGAGATTGTATTTGATATGATGATATCTATTTTAAATGTTCTTATGTTTGGGGGGACTATTTGAATGACTGGCAATAGTTTGATCTATGATAATATTCCAACTTATTCCAGCAATCTATTTGTTGAATCCTCAAGGATATTTTGAAATGTACGTAGTGTGAGGACTTGTCATTTGTTAATCAATGAAAGATAATGAGTTTCTCATGCACAATTCTAGACATTGAGTTATGTGTTACTAGGAATTCAGTACCAAGTTTTTGCAACCTGTAGAGATGTTTTGCTGTTGCTGTTTTCTGCTCCAACATTACCTTGTATCTGCTAGATATATGGTTTGTATATGCTGATTTATGTTTCAGCTATATACATAGATAGATGCATATTGTTTCCTCTGTGAAAATATAAGTTCCTTTGGAGTAATGACTAGTTCTCTTTTGCTTTCATTATTCTAGGACCTAGAATGATTCCTGACACATAGTAGGTTAATAAATGTTTGCTTGATTGTGCTTAACACACAGCATTTTAAAATTTTCAAAGCCCCACTTTTTTTAAATAAAAATTTTGTAAGATGGTACCAGTGTTAGTTTTACCCATGTTAGGAAGTGCCTTTCATGTAATATGTACCTAATAAATGTGTTGTTTAATTTGATTTTACACAGGAGGAAAATAAGTCTCAGAATAGATTTTTTGCCCATGATCTAACAGCTAGTAAGTATTGAAGTAGGATTTGAGCTAAGGTCCCCTTAATCCATATCCATTACCTCAAGAATGATTTTTTCAGTCAAAGCAATGTCCGTTGAAAATGATTATAGAAAAATGCAATGGATATGCTTTTAAATAAGAAGAATCCTGATATTTTCTTCCACTTAAAAAACAGTGTGATTACATGGTGCTTATAAGGCAGTATAGGGACTAGAAAAAATTGTAGCCATATAAAGCCCAGTGAACAGATGAGAACTAAAAAACTCATTCAGAAATCCAGATGTTTTATTTACCCAAGGACAGACAGCTCTGGCTTTTGTTACAACTGGGATATCTAGCAGACGTTTTCTCCAGATGTTTAGCATCAGGTAGATCCAGCTTTATTTCCACATGCCTGACTTGTGCATTATTTTTATATTATACAAACCTTGTAGTGGCTTTAAGCAATGATGCCTTGTCATTAGGTCAAGGATAATATACGCTTTCTGGGCTTTTGCTCTTATATTATTTTATTTTTGAGTCAATCTCTCTATTCTTTTCTATCATAGCACATTAACCTTGTCTTTATCCCAATATTTGAACCACTAATTATAATAATGTGTTTTATAAATATTGATATGTGTGTTATTTATATACATATGTAGTTGCATGTTGTCCCTCCTATTTAAATGTAAGTTTTAGTTAAAGTCAAATGATAGCAACTGCATCTGACTATATTCTACATATGTATTCCCAAGATTTCTATCTAGAGGGGGAAAGTGCATAGCAAGAAGTTCAAGGCAGTTGTATGGCAGAGTGTAAATAAAGTTGTTATATGTAAATAAAAGTTGGAAAGGAAGGTTGTGTCGAGGTGTTGAAGAACTATAAAAGCCAAACACCAAAGGTTATACTTGATTCTAAGTTTTACTGCTTTTATCGTTTACATTGTCACTAGGCATATTGTTATCTTGGGATGCTTCAGGGAAGCTTTTCCATGCTTCTTTGAACTGTTCCTATTTGTTTTATTTTGGTACAAAAATATTCCATCACTTTCATATACCGTAATTTGTTCAGTCTTTCCTAAATTTTCAGGCACCATTTTCCCCCAGTTTATTGTTGCAAGTACTGCTATGATCGTTTTGAGATGTATAGAACTTTTTCTGTCACTAGTCTCAAAATATAATCAAATTGAATCAAAAACATATGAGTAAATGGTGTAGTAGAGAAAGCAACCAGATGTGGAATCAGGAGGACCTGAGTTCAAATATGATCTCATACAGTTACTACCAAAAATTTGGCTATGTTGTCTCATTGTTGTCATGCTCTTTAATGAAAGTATCAATTGCTTCTATAATTCATTCTTCAACTAATTCATTCTCTAGGATTAGATTATTTAATTTCCAATTTTAATCTATCTCTCCATGGTCCTTTATTGAATATAATTTTACTGCCTTATAATCTAAAAGGGATGTATTTAATATCTGTGCTTTTCTCTACTTTATCATAAGATTTTTATGCCCTAATATATGGTCAATTTTTGTGTAGGTGCCATGTACTGCTGAGAAAAGAGTATATTCCTTTCTATTCTCATTCAATTTTCTTCAGAGGTCTATTATGTCTAACTTTCCTAAAATTCTATTTCTCTCCTTGACTGGTTTCTTATTTGTTTTGTGGTTAAATTTATCTAGCTCTGAAAAGGGAAAATTGAAGTTCCTCATTAGCATAGTTTTACTATTTCCTCCTGTAACATTTAACATTTCCTTAAGGAATTTGGATGCTATATCACAGGGTACATATCTATTTGGTGTTGATATTATTTCATTGTCTATGGTACCTTTTGGAAAGCTGCAGTTTCCCCCCTTATATATTTTAATTATGTCTATTTTTGCTTTTGATTTTTCTGAGCTAATGATTGCTACTTGTGCTTTAATTTTTTTTCACTTCAGCTGACGCATAATTGATTCTGCTCTGATCCATTACATTTACTCTGTGTGTATATCTCTCTTCTTCAAGTGTGTTTCATGTAAACAACATATAATAAGATTCTGGTTTTTAATCCATTCTGCTATCCACTTCCATTTTATAAGTGAGTTCATCCCATTCACATTCACAGTTATAATTATTGTGTATTTCCCTTCATCCCACTCTCTCCTTCTCCCTCTTCCCTTTCACCTTTTCACTCTGTAAAAGTGTTTTGCTTCTGACCACTGCCTCACCCAATATTCCTTCCCTTCTTTCAGCTCCTTCCCCTTTCTCTTCCTCCATCCCCTCCTCCTTCTCTCTAGGGTAATATAGATTTTGATACCCAATTGAGTGTGTATGTCATTCTCTCAGTCAACTCTGATGTAAGAAAGGTCCAAGTGTTGCCTGTCACCACCACTTCCATCTTCCCTTCCATTGTAAAAGTTATTTCATGACTCTCAATTGTAAGATAATTTATTCCATTCTACCTTTGCCTTCCTCTTTTTCCAGTGAATCTCTTTCTCCAACCTTAATTTTGTTTTTGTTTTGGGGGTATCATCCCATCATAGTCAAATCACACCTGTACCCTCAGTCTATGTATACTGCTACTTATGGTTTTAAGAATGATAAAGCACTAGGAGTTATAAGTAGCTTATCATCTTCCCAAGTAGGAATGTGTCAGTGTAACCTTATTGAATCCCTTATGGTTTCTCTTTTCTGTTTCTCTTGTGTCTTGTATTTGAAAGTCAAATTTTCTATTCAGTTTTGTTTTGTTTTCTTTTGTTTTCACCAGGAATGCCTGAAAGTCCTCTATTCCAGTGAATGTCCATCCCTCCCCCCCTTCCCCCAAGGATTATACTCAGTTTTGCTGAATATGTAATTCTTGATTGTAATCCTAGTTCCTTTTCCCTGTGGAATATGATATTCCAAGCCCTCTGATTCTTTAATGTAGGAGCTGCTAAATCTTGTCTTATCCTGACTGTGGCTCCATGATATTTGAATTGTTTCTTTCCGGCTATTTGCAATATTTTCCCCTTGGCCTGGAAGTTCTGGAATTTGGCTCTAATATCCCTGGGAGTTTTCATTTTGGCATCTCTTTCAATAGGTTATTAATGGATTTTTTCAATTTTAATTTCACCTTCTGGTTCTAGAATATCAGGGCCGTTTTCCATGATAATTTCTTGAAAGATGATGTCTAAACTCTTTTTTTAATTGTGACTTTCAATTAATCCAAAAATTCTTAAATTATCTCTCCTAGATCTATTTTTTCAATAAAATAGTTTATATTTTCTTCTATTTTTCATTTTTTTAAATGTTTTATTTCTTGATGCCTCCTGAAGGTAATAGCTTCCACTTGCCAATTCTAATTTTTAAGAAATTATTTTCTTCATTTAGCTTTCAGACTTCCTTTTCCATTTGGTCAATTTTAAGGAATCATTTTCTTCAGTTAAGTTATATATATATATATCTTTTCCTTATTTTTTTGTGCTTTCTTTACCAAGCTATTGCCTCTTTTTCATGATTCTTTTGCATCTCTCTCATTTCTTGGCCCATTTTTTCCTCTATCTCTCTTATTTGATTTTTTAAAATCCTTTTTGAGCTCTTGCAATAAATCTTTTGAGGCTTGAGACCAATTCACTTTTTTTCTTCAAGGCTTTGCATGTAGCTGTTTTAATATAATTGCTCTCTCCTGAGTCTGTGTTTTGCTCTTCCCTGTCACCATAGTAACTTTCTATGGTCAGGTTCTTTTTTTGTTGTTGCTTATTTGCTCATTTTTACAGCCTATTTCTTGACCTCCACCTTTATGTTAAAATTACACTCTGCTCTTGGGATAGAAGGGGGCACTGTTTCAAGCTTCAAGGATTTTTGTGCTATTGTTTTCAGAACTAGTCCTGGGAGTCTGTAAGTTTTCAGTTCTTTCAAGTTGTAATGATCTA
Organism: Gymnobelideus leadbeateri; assembly: GCA_011680675.1. Taxonomy (NCBI): domain Eukaryota; kingdom Metazoa; phylum Chordata; class Mammalia; order Diprotodontia; family Petauridae; genus Gymnobelideus; species Gymnobelideus leadbeateri. Next base: position 76,850 of record WOXC01004250.1, on the reverse strand, counting down.
AGGAGAGGTAAAGTCACTGATCTTTTGGCCTGTGCTATGATCTATAAGCAACCTCAAGCATTCTTTTCCACCCTAGAACTGTGGCTGTGATTTCCAGTGTGCTAGTATTCCTCCTCACCCTGGGACTGTGATCTAGGCCTACATCTCAGATCCTCATATGGGCAATGCAGTCCTGCTTCTGGTGTCAGCAAAGGGTCCATATAATCTCCTTCTGATTGGAACTCTTAATTGTCTATGGGCTGAGACTTCTGGAAGTCGCTGCTGTCAGTTCAGTCACCCCCAAGGCCTGTTGTTGGTTTACCTGGTTGTGTCCTGCTGCTGGCTTGCTGGAGCACTATTGGCTTACGATGGACATCCTATTGCTGACTTGCCTGGCTCAGTCTGCACTCCACTCCACTTTCACCCCATTGAGATAAAACTTTCCTGTCTACCTGTGTCTTGGGCTGGAAAATTATTTCATCACATCCTTTTGTTGGTTCTGCCACTCCAGAATTCATTTTGAGGTGTTATTCTAAAGTTGTTTGGAAAGGAATTTCAGAGAGATGTGGGGAGTCCCTGCCTTTAAGCTGCCATCTTGGCTGAACAATCAATGACTTTTGTTTTTGTTTTTTTAAATAATATATGATAAATTTTTATTTAATAAAGCAAACAAAGGGAACCATTGAAATATAAGAAGGTACAGGGTAAATGTCATTTTTACTGTGAATTATTCTGATCAAAAATGATCTCTTCCTTTTCTGAATGAATATATAAGGTCTGCACAACTCCTAACAGACAGATGAATAGAGATAGAAATAGATATCTTCAGAGGCATGTAGAATAGTGAATAAAAAGCTAGTCTAAGAGCTGCAAAGAGTTGGGTTCAAATGTCACCTTAGACACCTACTGTTTTTTCCCCCCTGTAATGGAAATGCAAATTTAAAGATCTTCCCTGCCCCTAGCTTAAGTGCACCTGGAGCCTGTGGTGGGAGGCTTGTTTTTCAGGAAAGCCCACACCTTGATACTTTGTGATTGGGCAGTGGGTCTAGGAGGTTGTTAGATTCTCTGAGCCAGGAGAAGGCTATATAAGCCCTGAGGAGAGGCTTTGCTTTGGGGCTCACTTTGAGAAGTGTTGTATGATTTGACCAGATGAGACTCTGGGAAGCCGTTGTTGAGAGCCCCCCCGGCTTTGAAAACCCAGATGTTGATGCTTCCCTCTCTGGTAACTGTGATTTGGTATTGATATAATGGTAGGACAGTTTGGAAGCCTGTCTGTTTGATCTGTAAGTTCTATAACTCTGAAGTTTGGGTGCTGACCTTTTTCCCCTGAACTAGGTAATGTGTGTTTGTTTGATTAAAGTAAGCTTGTTAACCCATTTTGAGTTGCTTTCCTTTTGAAAAGCAGATCTAAGAACCTGTGTTGGCAGTCACCCTGGGGATATTGGGGTGCTTGCTGCTACACCCCCGGGCAAGTCACTTAGCAGTATTCTAATCATCTTGTTAAGACTATATCATGAAGACCCAAATTGGTAGTGGGAGTTTCCTCATCTGAAAGTACCCTAAAACATTGGAATTACAGGTCCTTCCCCCTCCTGTCTGTCTGTCTCTCTGTCTATCTATCTATTTATATATCTATTTACCTATCTATCCATATCTCATCTGCTGTAATGGACTTTAATCTTGTTGAGGTCAGAATTTCCTCTTATTCATTTTTGTGGTTGTACCCTTTCATAGCATGATATCTTGCTTAATGTAAGTGTTTGAGAAATATCAAAAGTTGATAAAGACTAATGATAGGTAACATGATCATAACATACTATGTTTTCAATTTGAGTTAACATTCTGAATTGTTCATCTCAAAATGAACTTAAATTGAAATAATAAAAGTATAGTATTAAGAATTTATTCATTATTGTGTTTGATAAATGCATATTCAGTGCCCACTATATGCAAGGCACTTTGTTGGGTACTGAGAACCAAACAAAATTAATAAAACATAGTTCCTGACCTCAAGATGTTCTCATTATTGTAATAGTTATGAGTGATAAAAGAAAAATATAAAATATTGTTCCGATACTCCTAGTAATTATCGTCTAGTTTGTGAGACAAAACACGCATAAAAGAATTGTACATAATAAAGATAAAATCAAATGCTAAAACATGTGGGATGAAACAACACATAATATTGGAAAGTGTTACTTGTTTAAGACTCAGCTCAAGTGCTACCTACTACAAGAAGCTTTCCCAATTCTCCTACAAAGTATCCAATTCCCTGAAATTAGTTTGTATTTATTTTCCATATTTTAAAACTTTACTTATCTGTATACATGCTGTATCTTCCAAAAAATAAAATATTTGAGGGCAGTGAATGTTTTATTTTTTGTATTTATATGTCCAGTGCCTAGCATGGTGCCTGACATATAAGAAGAACTCAGTAAGTGCTTATTGATTGATTGATTAGTTCTAAGTTCCCTTTCAAGCTACATTTCACTTTGTCCTCTCTCGTGCACTCCATGTTCCAGCCTAACTGGGTTTTTTAGCTAGTCTTCCTTTAGTTCAATATGCAATCTACTTTAGCCATGCATTCCCACATGCCACCCTTCATTCTTGGAATGATAATACTCATCATCTCTGCCTCTCAAAATCTCCTTTCAAGGTCTAGCTCAGGAGGTACTTTCTCTATGAATGCTTTCTTGATCTCTCACAGATAAGTGTCTTCTTTTCCCCTTAAATTTTTCTAAAACATTTTACATGGATCATTCCTTAGCCTCCAACACACCCTACTTTGAATTAAACTTGTACATGTGTACATGTCATATGTTCACACACACACTAGCACACACACACAATAGCAAACTATAAAGTCCTTAGGGGAAGGGACTATTTCTGGAAAATGGGAAAAATAATTACTTCAAGTACCTACTACCACTCACTGAGTGGTAATAAGAATCAAATGAGATGAAATGAGATAATACATATAATGTGCTTTGCAAACCTTAAAATCTTGAATAAATGTCTTCATATACCCTGTATAATGCATTACTTGTAATAGATGCTTAAGAAATGTTATTTGAATTGAAAAGGTCAATTTGAATAGAATTTGGAAGCAATTGCATCAGCTGCATAATTGCTACATCTATAATTTCTAGTACGACATTTTTTTTTCTTCCACTCCTCTTCTATCATTCCATTCAAAATAAGTGAATAGCAATTATTTTCTGTTTTGGTCAGAAACTCTGAGAATCTTCCCCGTCCAGATTAATATTTTTGTGATGTAAACTAGACTTTTTTTTCTCAATTTTTACCTAGCCCTTAGTTATTAAATGTTCATTCTTTCAGATAAACTGAGAACTGAGAAAGACCTTAATTTAGAGACACCATTGGGCCTAGGCTGGTCCTCTTAAGTTTTATTTTGCTGCTAGTCTTATTTGACACTGGAGGAGCCAGTAAGGCTAATGACTTAGTGCATCTCTGCCTTAAACCCAATTCATACACAATCAAGATATCACTCTTGTGGTGTCATTGTTACTCTTCAAGAACAAAAGATAAACAATAACAACAATCAAATAGACTCGGTGATATATTGTTAAATTTTAACAACTGGCTCTACAAACCCCGAACACACTTTTAAATTTAGACTGCATTATTGCCACTTTCTCCATCACTTTCTTAAGTCTAGCCATAGGTGGGGAGCTAGCAGCTTCAAGGCCTCATATGGCCCTCTAGGTCCTCAGGTGTGGCCCTTTGACTGAATTCAAATTTCACAGAACATATTTGTTCATTTGGATTAAGTAAAAGAGTCATATTGGAGGACCTAGAAGTCCACATGTATCCTAGAGGCTGCAGTTTCCTCACCAGTGCTCTAGACCATCAACAAAACAATTAAGTTAAACCTTGGGGGTAGCTAGATGCTGCAGTGAATAAAGCACCGATGGATAGAGCATTGCCCTTGGAGTCTGGAGGGCCTGATTTCAAATCTGGTGTCAGATACTTGAAATTTAGTAGCTGGACAAGTCACTTAATCCTGATTGGCTCCAAAAAAAATTTAAACTTTGATTTTCAGCATTTGTTGATTTCCAAACAATTTATACAATTTTTAGTAGTGTAAATGCTCACACTATAATTTTAACAATTGCCTTTCAGAATATGAGCTAATTCCAGCATAACCCTGACCATTCAAGAAATCACAGCCTCAGATTGCATCCATACAGTAGGGAAAGCATTGTCCTCTTTCTGTTGTAAATGGAAAGAATTATGATAACCCATTCTCCACCTATGGGGTGGATAATTAGACTTCCAGTGTTTGCATTTGAATGAGTTAGCTAAGTGGAAACCACCTGGAGCAGAGGGTAGAGAGTTCTTGAAGTCAAGAAGACCTCTGCTTAATTTTGCCTCAAACACCTTCTGGTTTTGTGTCTCTGGGAAAGTGAATCAACTTTTCAATGCCCCAGGTAACACTTTAAGCTTATAAATAACAGAGAAATTGTTGCCTTTGCCTGATGGGGGAATTTCTTCACTTTTTTCTAGACCATTTAAATAATAGATCACATTATTTCATCTCTCTGTATTTGTTCATAAACTTTATTAAGGCAATACAAACACAAAATTTCAAGTTATAAAAAACAAAAAAATTGAAATGGTCCATTAATTTAAAATGTAAAAAGGTCCTCCTTTCTAGTACCTTAATCACAAATTAAATAAGTATGTGTCATAAGTTCTGAGATCAGCCCATTATTCTAAATTGTGTGTTCTGGTTGAGCCTATAATTCTGTTCATTTGTATCCTTACTGAACACATGAAGATTTAGCACCAAGATGATGAAAAATCCTCATTTCCTATAACCTTGGTCATCATTGTAATACTTTTATGATGAGCACTTAAAGTGGCTGATTTAGTCTAACAAAGAAATGGTACATGGAAATGCAGGGGGGGGGGGGGCGGGAGGGAGTAAGCCCTCTGTCTGTGCACAAGTTTAGCATTCAAAACCCTGCAACTGATCATGCTCATTTTTACCTAACAAGGTGTTGTAGACATATTAACAACTGCATGGGAAAAGAAAATCACCAGTGAAAATATAGATGTATATACATCTTTAGTTCAAAGTGTTGTCAGCACACTAAGCCATTTCCATAGATGCCATTGGGAAATCTAAGGGGGAGGGAGGGTAAACAAAAAGAGAGGAAAAATAAAGAGAAGAAGAAAAAGGAGGAAGAGGAAGAAAAAGAAGACTATAGGTAGTATAAGAGGAAGAATAAAGGAGAATGAAGGGAGAAGAGGAGGATAGGAGGGAAAAGAGAGGAAAGGAAAGGAGAAAACAGGAAAGGACATGAGAGAAGGAAGAGAAGAGAAGACATATCTCTCCTGGGACTTTAAATAGTCAACAGTTTAGCCAATCCAATAATAGAGTACTTCTGTTCAAGAGTTCAGGATTCTGGTACAAGAATTAGAGTTCCTGAGAGGGAATCATTCATGGGGCAGCCTAGAATGGCAGGCATAGGGAAGGAAGGAGATTTATGCTTCTCTCTCTCCTTTCACCCCATCATTAAACACATCATTAGTGATATTTGATCAGTAGCAGTTCATGTTGAGGGGAATGGATACATCAGTCCTTAGGTTAGAGAGTCTTGGAGTTGAAGGTGGAAGACCTGGATTCAATGCTTTGTTCTGTCATCTGAGTCTGGGCAAGTCACGTGGGTCTGGGCAAAATTTTTTCACTCTCCAGCCCTATTTCCTTGTCTGTAAAATGAAGGGGTTGATTCAGATGATCTTTAAATTCCCTTCTAACTGTAATATTTGAATGAATGCATGCAAATGGAATCAGAAACTGAACCAATGGAGTAAATACCTCCAACTAAGAACAGAGGCACACTGAAGAAAATGGATGCAGAGAGGTGGTCACACAAGGCGAGCTGTTCAAACATTCTAGGAAGAGAGAAAAGACTTCTAAGACATTGTGAGAAAAGGAAGTTTGAGGAAAGTACCCACTACTAGAAAGACACGGAAACTCAGAGTCTAGCAGAGAGCTGCATTCAGAGAATTTCAGGAGAACTCCATAAGGGATGGAAGGCAGTTGTTAATTACTCCTTTGTTTCAGGGGTTCCCACACATAGACCTCACTATTTCTGTAGTCTAAGTTTGAGCCATCTTGTCCCATGGATCTTGTGTGTATTTTTTCAGAGAGTATACCTGAAACTTGCTGAGAATGTTTTTCTGAAAGTTCTTCTTGCCAAATCTTCTTAGTAAATATCTTTTCAAAAAGCTAGTTGAGTTAACTGACCAATAATTAATGGGAAGCATACTTGGGAAGGGGTGTCTTCAGAAGTAATACTGTTAGATATACAGCCCCACAAGGTAATTCCTACAACATTATAGATAGTCAGTCACCCCCTGGGTACCCAGTTCTGTGAATGGAAATGCAAGTTGGGGGCATAGGTCTAGAAGAGGTACTACATAACTGACAGATTTCCATTTTCTGAGTTTACTGATTCTTAATACAGAGGGAAAATATATTCTTTGACTTTAGTAATTTGTTGCCAAGACTGTCCATGACATTTGGTATGAATTTTGTTATGTTTTCCTGTTGTCTTTATTTACATTGTTGCAGTCATGGTGTATGTTACTCATTTGGTACTGCTTTCTTCATTCAGTATTAATTCATAATAGCTTCCCACATTTATCTGAATTATTCATATTCGATATGGTTTATGGAAACAACCATCCACTACATAAATATGTCTTTCATTCATCTATTTACCAATAATCGGGCATGTATCTTATGTCTAGGGTTTTTTATTAGCAAAACCATTGCTATGAATATTTTTATACATGTTGATCTTTCCTTACTTTTATTACCATTCTTGGGGTATAAACGCCCCCAAATAACCAATGGATTAAAGGATGTAAAGAATATGGTAACTCTCCTTGCATAATTTAAAATTTTTTCTAATAAGTTTGTTATTTGAAATTCCAGATGTTAGACCCAAACAGACCAATCATCAGGGAATCAATAGCTATCTTTCCACAGCTCTCTGTATTTGAGTTTTTCCACCCTTTATTCTCTTTGAAAATTTGATAAGCATTATTTGAGGCCACAAAATTGTCACAAGTTTCACTTCTCCAATCGTTACTGATTTTGAACATTTTTTAAGTTGTTGCTAGTTTTAATTTTTCATTTTAAAAGGTATTTGATCATATGATTTTTACCCTTTGACTATTGACTAATGACAATCTTAATTAATCAAGTCCCTATTAATAATAGATAAGTTTTATCAGAGAAAAATTTTTTCAGTGTATATCTTTATTTCTAATTCTAACTGCATTTTTCTACAAAAGCTTTTAAACTTTGCAGATTGAAATTGTGTGGGGTTTTTTTTTTAATGCCTCTATCCCTGTCTGAATATGGATTCTTCCACAATCTATAATTGTGAAAGATACAATCTTCTGTTTTCCTTTGTGACATTTTTTTTTTTTTAAAAGGCTGCTCAAAGTTTATTAGTTTCAGTTGAGTACAAAGTCAACAGGTTACTGAGACTGCCGAAAAGCACATAGGTGATTCAGATAGTAAAAAACCAAAATAGCAGTGTGGTTTCCTTTACTTGGTTTTTTTTTGGTGTTTTGCTTTTGTTTTCCTTAAAAAAAAAAAAAAACCACACCCCACAACTACTTCTATACTTATGCAGCCTATCTATTCTAAAGGAATAGGTGGGAGAGGGAAGGGAAAGGAAGGGGAGGGGGAAATGGGCTCTGATGCCTAGCACACTTCAGAAGCGGGGGGAGCAGCAAGGAGGGTGCTGCTGCTCATGCAGAAGGCCCAGTGCTGGTCTTGCTGGGCTCGCTGACATGCCGCTTCCTCATGGTCTCCTGAGCCAGGTCACAGGTGATCGTGCCATGAGCAACCTGGAAAGTTCCTGAGTGCTCTGGGGATTCCAATACAGTTGTCATGAATGGATGACTTGACTTGCCGAAGAAGAAGCTTGCCCACCAGTGGCCTGGGTCTGATTTAGGAAGACCAGGATGGTGGGGGATCACTTCCCCAGAATACTCAGCACTTCCACAGGAGCTGTTGCTGGAGGTGGAACCCAGACGCCTTCGGTAGTAGTCATGGGTTGCTACAAGTGAACCGCTGGACGGGATTGCTGCCATATTGCTTGTTCTTCTTATGATGATGTAAACCTTAGTGGCGGCTCCCGAGCAGCCCCTGTCAGGCAGTGGGCTGCGGCGGACGATCACCGGTGACCTGGCTCGGGGGAAGGGGGCGCTAGGCCACAGAGCCCATTTGTAAAGGAGATTACGGGAGGATACTCCACGGCAACGAAAATGCGAGAGTTCTTTGGGTTTTCCCTTTGTGACATTTTTTTTGCTTTTTTTTTTTTTTTTTTGGAGGGCAATGGGGTTAAGTAACTTGCCCAAGGTCATATGGCTAGGTTTTGGTTTGTGTGTGTTTAAGTGTCTGAGGCTGGATCCAAACTCAGGTCCTTCTGACTCCAGAGCCAGCACTCTACTCACTGCGCCACCTAGCCACTCATGACATTTTTATATTTAACTTGTGATTGGTTATCTATTTGAAATTTTTTTTCTTATGATATAAGATTCCTACTTTCCAACAAATAGCTTTCAAGTCTTTTTTTCAGTTATTATGGAAAAAAGGGTCCATACCCTTCTTGTTTGTGTTTTGGTTTTAGCTAACATTAAGCTTCCAAATACTTAAGCTTCAAGGTCCAGTTTATATAATCTATTGCACTGGTCTCCTTTTTTATATACAGCACCAGGCAGTTAATGTAATTATTGCTTTGCTATGTAAATTGAAATTGTGCCTAAATAAATTGGATTTTGGGGGGAGGACTGGGCAACGATTTAATCTATATTTCCTATTTTATTAGTTTGGATATTTTATATTTTTGTAAATGTCCATTCATTTTATTCATATAATCAACTATAGTTTTTTAAAATAATTTTCTTCATTTCTTCTCCATTCCTTGTGAGTTTCCATCTCATTTTGGAACTTAGTAAATTTGTTTTTTTTCTCTTTTATTTTAATCATGTTAGTTAATAGCTTGTAAGATTTGTTGGTCTTTCAGTTCCTTGTTTATCAGCTAGTCTTGCTTTTCTTTAAGCTTCCTATTTAAAAAGGGTTCAAATCTCAGTCATTTTCCAACAATGAACACGTTGAATTCTACTCCACTATCATCATGCCCCTGTAAAAGATCATCACCAGGAAACTCATCCCAAAGATTTAGTTAACTTCAGTACTGACACCTCACTAGTAACCTCAGTAGCTTCTTCCTCGTGAATTGGAGAGCTAGAGGATAGAGGGAAGGAAGGAAAGAAGGAAGGAAGGAAGGAAGGAAGGAAGGAAGGAAGGAAGGAAGGAAGGAAGGAAGGAAGGAAGGAAAGAAGGAAGAAAACTAATTAAAAACTCCTCCCAAAGCTTCCATGCAAAGAGGTCTTGCAGCCCAGCCATTTCCCACCAAACTGCACTCCTTAGATTCAATTCTACCACCATCTTGTCCTACTGCCCTCCACTAATTACTTTCTCCTTCCACTTTTCAGCTTCTTTTGTGTGTTGTCTTTGTCTATTAGTTTGTAAGCTCTTTGAGGTAAAAGAATGTCTTTTCTTTTTCTTATTTATATCCCCAGTGCTTAGCATAATGCCTAGCACATAGTAGATGCTTAACAGATTTTTTTTATGTTGTATTACATTTTCAATTTTATTTCCTTTCTTTGACTTTCAAAATATTGAGTTTTGTACTTTTTCAAGTTCATTAGTTTGTTCATCTTCTAGTTTTTTATCTGCATATTTAAAACATCAATCCTCTATTTTTCTCTTCTGTTAATATAAGTATTCAGCCTACAAATTTTCCTGTAAAGATGGAATACTCAATAAAATTAATTAATCAATTAACATCATTCTCTTTAATATAATTGTTTGTAGCTTCTATGAAATTTCTTTTACCCATTCATTATCCAGGATACTATTATTTAGATTCCATATAGTTTTTTATACCTCTTTGATATAGTACCATTTTAATTGGGATATGTACATAGTTGTGTGAGAGGTAGTGTGACATAGTTGTTAGAAACATGGTGTTGGAGTCAGAAAGACCTTATTAGAGTCCTGCTTCTGAAGAATACTAGCTGTATAACCATAGGCAAATCATTTAACCTTTCAGTGACTTAATTCTCTAATATGATACCTTATAGATTATGTATTATTCTGTATCAGTAGAGAAAATTATCCCACCAATAATTACGTAAACTGATTAAATCACTAATTGGAACAAAAAGAAAATAGTAATAATGAAATATTTCTGCTTTTCTACAATTATTTTTGTATTCTTTGGGCCCTAGCATTTAACCAGCTTTTGCAACTATACCCTATAATTTAGCTGCAATACAATTATGTTCTTTTATATTCCCATCCAAGTCTTTAAGGGTATCATATTGAGGATAACTGGAGGGCCTCAAAACAGTTGGTATGGTAGGGAGAAGTTGGTATGGCATGTGAAGACTTCCTCCAGCTGAATAGGTGGATGATAATACTTTGTTTTAATGGCCAGGAAGGCAGCTGAAGCTGACAGTATAGAGAACTTAGAGCTTGGTCAGATATAAAAGACATCAAGGTCATCCACTGAAACCCAGGCCATCACCAGTCATTTTGACTTTTGTATTGCCACTAGACTTTATTGGCTCTGGAATATAGACTAAGGCTAATGAATTTCTGTGACTTAGCCTCACATAAATCTAATTCACAAAGGAGTCAAGACATTACCCCATGATGATATTGATCCTCTTTGAAAATGAAGGATAAATAATGTCATATATCTATTGTATCTAGTTTTTCCAGCATTGTGATCAAATTCAACACTTAACATTGTGCCTAACATACAAATACATGTTTGATAAATGTTTATTGACTGAGATTCATAATTTCCATTTTTACTTAGTTTTATGTTATATTTGTCAAGGCCTTCTTAAGCCTAGTCAATGTCACCTAAAATTACCATTTATGTTTATTATTTTAAGTATTTAAATGATATGTCTTGCATAGTGCATTAGTAGAATTCTAATTAAATTCTAATACAAATCAAAGCCCAGATTCAAGTTTTGTCTCTGTTACTTGGTTGCATGATTACAAGCATGTCACCTAAGCTTCGGGAAACTCCTTAAGACTCTAAATTATATGGGGATTACTATCTGTCTAGGTTGAGTTCCCACATGGAAAAAAAATCATAGACTTTTGACATCTTATTTTATTATCTCTGATGCCTTTATGTATAACACTTTCCTTATTTTCCTTGACAATATTTACTTTGACTTTGACTTTTCTGAAATAATGATTACAACTCCTGTCCTTTTGGATTCAGTTTCAAGATAATGAATTTTATTCCAGCCCCTCCTTTATGTTTAAGTTTAAACTCAATGTTTATCCATGCTATAATTGTTTTTCCAGCATAAAATAACTTGTTAGTTTCTTTTTTCTAATGTATTCTATGTGTCTTTTCTTTTTCTTAGTGAATGTAGCCCATTAATAGTCAAGGTTATAATAATTTAGAATTTATTATAATAATCATTAACATAACATTTATTTTACTTTCCTTGAAGGTATTATATTTGCTTTTTATAAATCAGTGTTAGTTAGTTGGTGTTTGTTTTGTTTAAAGTTATCTAGTTCCAGATTCCTCCTTCATTCAAAAGTAGACCCCTTTTCCACTATTGGAAAGTAGACCACTTTTCCACTATGCATATATGTATGGAGAGAGAGACAGAGAGAGACAGAGACAGAGAGAGAGAGAGAGACAGAGACAGAGACAGACAAAGAGAGACCGAGAGAGAACATTAATTTGAATCATGCAGAATTGCATTTTTCATCTACATATTTCTCATTGATGATGAGAAATGAAATAAAATATTGGAACATGGTTTACTGACAATCAAAGAAAACACAATTCAAAGTTGAGCATACTCATGCATAAAAAGAGGTGGAATTTCAATAAGTTCTCAGGTTTTTAAGTTATCCCTAATAAGAAACCAGAGGTGAAAAGTGTCTTTGAAATATAAACATGATAAACAAAAGAAACTAATAAATGAAAGCAAGTCCTTATGCCATGGAAAGCTCTTATTTAATGAACAGGGGGGGAAAGACTTTTGTCTCTGGAGAAGTTTCATTTTTTTGTAAAAGTCATTGAGAAAACAAAATGAGGACAACCATGGGTCAATTCCATAAAGGAGGATTTGACATATGTATCATAGAGGAAGGAAAGGAAAAAGTGTGTGTGGGGGGAGGGGTGAAATAATTTGGAATTTCTTGATCATCATCCAGATGACATGTCTTTTCCCTCTTTTACAAAGTTTCTGAGTTATTTTCCTGTATGATTTCCTAAAATATGATACATAGATTATTCTTTTCATTATGTTTTAATCAGGTCAACAATCCTCAGATAATCTTGCCAAAATCTAAATTCCCTCCTTATATCTTCTGTTAATTATTTTGTTGAGTATCTCAACCCATCTAGGGGGTGTTCTTGCAGTAATTTTATTCTCATTTATGAGATTCTAATTGTTATTTCTCTATTATTCTTTTCTTTAATATATCTCTTTCATTTATTCAGTATACTAAAGGCATATAATTGATGACTTTGTGCAATTATGCCTCACTTAAATCCAACTCTCTCATAAGTCAAGACATTACACCAGAATGTCATTGTTTCTCTTCAAAACCAAGAACAAACAACTACAAGAATATTATACATAGCTATCAATCTATCAATAAACATTTGTTAAGTACCTACTACGCTCCAGGCACTGGACTAAACACTGGGATTACAAAAAGAGTCAAAATGTAGTCCCTGTCCTCAAGGAGCTTACTATCTACAGAGAGTAGTGGATATAATGTGAGACCTGGAGTAAGGAAAACCTGAATTCAAATCCAGGCTCAGAAACTTATCAGCCTTATAATCCTTGGTAAGTCATTTAACCTCTGTTTGCCTTAGTTTTCACAACTGTAAAATGCAGATAATAGTGGAACCTTCTCCTAGGCATATTGTGAAGATCAAATGAATTGATATTTGTAAAGCACTTAGCACAATGCCTATCATATAGTAGATATTTAATGAATCCTTGTTGCCTTCTTTCCCTTATTTTGTTTGCTCTATTCTTCCATTTCTGCTTCATTTTCTATGAAGTTTTCCTTATGGAGACTGCTTTTTCTTTTCCCCTTATTTGTTATTTTAACTTTTACTGTATTTGTCATATTTCTCACTGTTTTATGGAAATAAAAAAACAGGTTAAGAAATGATCATTCATAGCTATTTTGCTAGAATACCCCCTTACCCTCTGTTCTTTTTTTTTCTACTTTTCAAGTTCATTCTCTCATAGTACCTCAGTCTGTGGGATTTTATAGATGGTAGGGTAACCTCCCATCTTTTACATAAGCCCAGTTATTTAGAATAAGAAAATGCATGAACTGTGACACTTTCTGAGACTATTTAGGGGGGAAAAGATAAGAAGAAAATAGTGAGAGTCACAAGGCCACATAGCTGATGCCCCTGCCAGGAGCAGCTTCTGCCAAAAATTGCTCCAGAGCTCTTCTAGGCAAATTACCCTAATGCTGAATAACCAATTTGGAGCAAGTCCTGCAGTATTCAAAGTCCAAACAAAACAAGCCCCAAGGTGTCATGATATTTCAAAAATACCCATCTCTGTATTCTTCTAGCCGTATGTCTGCCCTCCCTATACCCAACCTATTTTCAATGCTTCTCTTCTTCATTCAGTTCCTTTGAAATAGTGGGTTATTATGATTTTTCTTTCTTTGAAAATTGCTTCTGGTTAGTGGATTTCAAAAGTGCAGTTGCTTTAAACTTTTTCCTTTTATAAATTAATACCATATTCCAAGTTTCTTTTTTTTTTCATTTTGAGAGCCACCACCATGCTGTTTTATAGGGCATTTCCATTTCAGGGTTACTCAAAAATGGAACACATGTTATGTATGTAAATATTGTGCCTCCTATGAACTGATTTAATCGGCATGGATGCCATTATTCATGCAAAGGCATGAATAATTTATTTTACTGTTGTAAAAGTTTAATAAAAGTTTTCTTGTCTTTATAAAATCCCATGTTTCTCTTTGTTCATTCTGTGGTAGCAGTATAATCAGAATATAAAGCAGGCTATATTAAAAAGCAATGAATGACATGGACCTCATTGAAATTCTTGCATTATTTTCCATTGCAGTTTTAGCTGTGATTAAAGAATTTGAATAAGGAGAATGTGCAGTTCTTCTACAGCTCCATGTGTGACCAGACCTGACCAATCCATGTTACTTATCTTCCAATATAACTACAAAAATGCATGGAATCACTATTTTACAACTGAGATTATAGACTCAGATGTTCATAAGCATTATCTAAGAGCTTATTTTTCATGTCCTTTGAGGGTTTTTTTTTTCTGGTGGTACAATTCTATTCACTGTGTATTACTATGCTAATTGTGGGTTACTGATTAAAGGGTAATTGTTAATATATGCCTCCACTAAAGTCCTGCTCCAATGGCTCATGGCCTAGAGGTGACCCTGGGTGCTCAAAAGCTATGCCAGTAAAGCACAAAGCTCTGGCAAGCCATGCCAAGGATTTAATGTTATAGATTATGTACCTGTCCTCCACACTTAGCCTAGTTAAGTTCACAGAGGGGTCACAGGATCATAGGAATGAAAGTTAGAAGGGACCTCAGAAATCCTTATATCCACAGGGTAAGCAATCTAGTCCAACTGAAGCAACAAGGCATCATGGATCAGGCAAGTCAAACCACCACCACAAATTTGATCACCATTTCCCCTTAGATCCTGGTGGGGACAATCTGGGACCTTGATTCCAGGAGTCTGGGAAGAGCTTTGACCCACTCCCACCCCCTCAAACCACCTTCCCAGTTGCCATGACTGACAGTGAGGAGAGAGGTCATTGTGGAAAGGGGACCCATCTTCCTCATCAATTGTTGACCAACTGCTACCAACAATCACAGAACACATAAAGTGGCAGCACCTCCCAGACCACCAGTCCTGCTTCCAGCCCAGTCCTCACAGTAATCATCTGAGGAGGAAGCTTCTGTGGATAAAGTACCAGCTCTTCCCACCAAATTCCAACCAATTGCCACATATAGGGCCAGCAAGGCAGTGTAGCTTAAGCATCAGGGGACACTGAGGGAGGGATGGGGTAGAGGAGGAATCATATCCCCAAATCAAATGGAGCATTGCAATCAAACTTTAAACCATGTCATACATCACAAATGATTAAGAAATTTACTTAAAAGGGGCAGCTGGGTGGTGCAGTAAATAGAGCACCAGCCCTGGAGTCAGGAGAACCTGAGATAAAATCCAGCCTCAGACACTTGACACAATTACTAGCTGTGTGATTTTGGGCAAGTCACTTAATCCCAATTGCCCTACAAAAAGCAAAAAAAAATTATGTAAGAGATGGAAATAATTGTGCTTCAGTGGCTTTGGTCAGAACTTCACCAATTTAAACCTCTTTGAAAACCCATGGCCTGCAATCAAGACTAGACTTCAGAAAAAGGACAATTCTTCAAAAGTACACATAATATTCAATTTGATATGTGAGATCATGAAGAGGTGTTGAAGAATATATATCAAATCAGTGACTACAGAAGAGAAAGGTCATATTGCCTATTAAAAAAGTTATTTAAAGATGTAAATAGTTGTCAGATTTATTTTATAAACATTTCCCCATTTGAGTCAAGCACCACTCTATAAACAACTGATATAAAATGCAGACGAGGTGATTTATTTGTGGGAAAAGGTAGAAAAGACTACCATCAGCAGGGACAGAAAGGCTTCTTACAAAAGGATGCACTTTAGCTTAATCTTGAAAGTTAACTAGGGATTCCAAGAGTCTAAAGTGAGAGTGCAGTATATTCCAAGCATTGGAGATGACCAGTGGAAAGACCTAGAGATGGGAAATGAGAGTAATATGTAAGGAACAGTAAGAAAGACAAATTAATTGGACCATAAAGGTGTGAAAGGAAATAGTTTATTAAATCTGGAAAGACTGCTTAGGTCAAGTTGTGAAGGAGTTTTAAACTCAAACAGAAGAGATTATACAGTTAGCCCTTCCATATCATAGGCCTTAAGGGCATGTGGGTGCTTCCCACTATCTGGAAAATCCACATACATTTTTTGTCCCTCCCTTTGTACCAGAGAAGAAGCCTGAATGATTATGTTATTAAATGATGAAGTATGCTGATATTATATAATACTATTCATATATTTTATAAGTTTTTGAGTTTCTAAACTTTTTCTGTATCATTTACTGGCCTTCAAGTGATCTGAGACTTCTGCAAAACTCCAAAAAATTTCCCATTTAATTTCTTATGTTGATCCATGATATATCAAAACTATGATAGGTAAAGTCACAATATGGAATGGATAACTACATTAAATCTAGAGTTTTCAGGGACTCACTGAAGTTTATTGAGTAGGTTAGTAACTTGATCAGCACTGCACTTTAAGAAAATCCCTTTGTGACATTTCTGAAGATGATAGAGTAAAAGCAGGAATTTGCTTGAACTCCCATACCAACCACCTCCAATACCCATAAAATATGACTGTAAACAAATTTTAGAGCTACAGAACCCACAAAGTGACAGAGGAAAACAAATCTCCTGCAGAAGGCAGCCTGGCAGGGCAACAGGGAGGCTCTATCACATTGGGCTGGGAGCCAAGCACAGTCCTGTGTGAGCCATGTGGGCCCAGACCCTGAGATGGCCCAGCCTGTGGTACAGACCCAATGGAGCAAACTTCAGGATAGTTAATCACCAGTAACTGTTGCAGTTTCCAGACTTCTCAATCTATAAATGCCAAAGAGAAAGTAAAAGGTTGGTAGGGAACTCTGTTGCAACTGGGTGAGAGAAAAGTACAGTCCAGCCCCTGCTCCTGGCCAAGAGGTGGCAGAGGCATGGCACCTGCTGCTGCTACCATGTAGCTGCCTCTGGAGCTCCTGGCCTGCAGATCATAGAGCTATGATTCAGAGGATAATCATTCTTGCTTTGACCTGCTTGGATCTTGGTTTTCGGTCTTGGGTGGTGATCCTGGGGTTAGGAAGGCTAGTGTGCCAGAGCTTGTGATGATTATGGAGAAGGCACTCTCCTCATAGCTCTGGCAACAGCTCTGAAAATTGTGAAAACACCAGCAACTTGGGACACAGCTCTCTCCACTCTGGAAGCAGTGTTCTACTATGGCAAAGGGCTCAAAAGTCTAGTAATTGGCTGGCAAGATGAGCAAACTGAGGAAGCACTATCAGATTATAGAATGCTTTTTGGGGGGACAAAGAGAATAAAAACATATAACCAGAAGAAGACAACAAAGTCAAAACTCCTGCATCAAATACTTCTAAGAAAAACATGAATTGGTTGCAGTCCATGGAGGAGCTCAAGAAGGATTCTTAAAATCAAGAAAGAAGTAGAAGAAAAATTAGGAAGAGAAATGAAAATGGTGCAAGAAAATCATGAAAAGCAAGTCAACAGCCTGACTGAAGAAAATAAACATCTTAAAAAATAGACTAACTCAAATGTCAAAAGAGGCCCAAAAAGCCAAGTAGGTGAAGAATGCCTTAAAAAGCTGAATTACCAGAAGCCAAGATGGTGTAATGGAAGCAGTAACTTTTCTAAGCTCCTCTGAGAATCCTGTCACTAAACTTTAAAAAGTGAATCTGAACAGATTTTAGAGTGTCAGAATCCACTGGGAGACAGAGGGTAGTAGAATCCAGCCCAGGAAAGTGCTCACATGGGTAAGGGCAGGGGAAGCACAGTGTATAAATGGCTACACCAGCCTGGACTAGAGAGCAAACTACACAGAGAGAGAAAAGGAGCATCTGCCAGCAGACTCACCCACTCCAAGGTGATTCACAGCCTCTCATGGGGTGGGGGAGGAGGATCCATCAGAGCTGGGTAAGAGAAAGTATAGGGCCTTAAGCAGAGACAGGAGCTTCTCCTGGGGCTATCAGGGGTTTAAAAATCACCTGCATGATTTTCCAGGGGCCAGGATGGCAAAGTAAACTCTAGCTGCTCCAATTCCCCCTCCCTGACCTAGACAACCCAGAGATAAATGTCCCACCGAGAGTAAAATCCTGAAATAGCAGAAATAGCCTCAGGCTCAGGAGTCACTGAGAAAGGGTGTAACTGAGGCAGTAAGGAGTCTGAAGTTAAAGGCAGGAGGGTCCCAACAAGCCCCACCTCACCTGACCAGCAAGAGCTCCCAAAGGCTAGGGGTTGGAACCAGCAAGCACTAAATACAGAAGCCCAGGTGGACCACAGCACTACCTGGGGAATCTGAAGATACCAGCACTGCTGGCTTCCACCTGCTGAGCCTGCCTGAGCTGTAGCATCTGGGCATAGAGACAGAAATCTGAAGTGGCCAGACCATCCCTCCCCCACTGGTTATTCTGTGAGCCTCAGGGTAACTCAAGGGAAACACTGAGAATCCTGGCCTTGGCCTCAGTCTAGACATCCAGAGGTTACAGCACACAAAGTCAAGAATCAGGCCCTTAGGTTCCAGCTTGAGAAATTAGGAAATAGGAAATTAAAATGGGAAGGAAGGAAGCTGAGAAGGATAAGGGGAAGGCAAAAAAATCAATCAGAGCTTATTATAGAGAGCAAGAACAACCAAATACAGAGGACAACCTGGACTCTATACTCACACCTGAGACCACAAAAGGAAATATAAACTGGTCTCAAGCCCAAAAGGCATTCTTAAAGGAGCTCAAGAAAGATTTTAAAACCCAAGTTAGAGAGGTAAAAGATAAATTTAAATCTACAGTGATCAAATTGGAAAAAATTTCACTGAAGAAAACAAATCCTTAAAAAAGTAAAATCTTTGACCTAACTGGAGAAAATACATCCCTAAAAAGGGACCTTCAAAAACTAACCAAAGAAAATAATTCATTGAAAATTAAAATCAGTCAAATCAAAGCTCAGAACTCTATGATGCACCAAGAGTCAATCAAACGAAACATGAAGATTGAAAAATTAGAAGAAAGTGTAAAATATCTCACTGGAAAATCAACTGACCTAGAGAACAGATCCAGGAGAGATAACCTAAGAATTATTGGTCTACTGGAAAACCAAGATGAAAAAAAGTAGCCTGGACAACATCCCCCAAGGGTTTGTCAAATAAAACTGTCCTGAAGTCCTAGAATCAGAAGATAAAACAATTATTGAAAGAATTCACTGATACCTCCTGAAAGAGATCCCAAATTTAAAACTCCAAGAAATATAGTAGCCAAGTTCCAAAATTATGGGGTTAAGGAGAAAATACTGCAAGCAGCCAAAAAGAAACAATTCAGATATCATGGAACTATAGTCAGGATTACACAGGACCTAGCAGCTTCTACATTAAAAGATTGGAGGGATTGGAATTTGATATTTTGTAAGGCAAAAGAGCTAGGACTGCAACCAAGGATCAACTACATGGCAAAATTGAGCATAATCTTTCAAGCAAGGAGATGGTCATTTAATGAAATAAGAGACTTCCACACTTTCCTAATGAAAAAGCCAGAGCTCAATGGAAAATTTGATCTTCAATTACAAGATTCAAAAAAGACATAAAAAGGTAAACAAGGAAAACACACACTCACACACACACATGCACACAGACACACTCCCACACACATGCACATAACTTGGGATGCAATAAGAACAAAATGTTTATGTCCTTATATGAGAAGCTGATACCTGTTAATATTGAAATTTATACGATTATCATGACCTTTAAAAGGGATATCCATAGATAGAGGGTGTGGCTATAAATGAACTAATCTGATGATTAAAAAAAACTTATTAAGGGGTTCAAAGGGATGGTAATGGGATAAAAGGAAAGGATGAGGCAGAAAAAGGTAAATTATGCCATAGGAAGAGGCATAAAGTCATACTATACTAGAGGGGAAGGAGAGAGGGAGGTGAACATCATGTGAACATTATTCTAATTTTTTCTGCTTCAAAGAGGGATCAATATAGTCAATTAAGTTTAATATTCTAATGTGAAAAGATACAAAAACTCATTATAATAGAGAGAAAAGAGGGAGGTAGAGGAGCACTATATGAAATTTACTCTCATTAGTTTGGGGTCAAAGAGGGAATAACATACCCTGATAAGTGTAAAAATCCATTGTACCCTATAGACAGTAGGAAGAGTAAGAGGGGGGGATAAGAAGTGGGGAGGATTAGAAGGTAGGGAATTAGTAGTAAGGAGGAAGGGTAGGGAGAGAAGGGGGCGGTCATGGGGCTGCTAGGTGGCACAGTGAGTAAGAGCGCCGGCCTCGGAGTTGGGATGACCTGGGATCGAAACCAACCTCAGAAAATGAGCACCCACACACAAATAATAACTAGCCATGTAACCTTGAGCAAGTTACTTAACCCCAATTGCTTAAAAAAAAAAGAAGGGGGCAGTCACAGGGAGGGAATGCTGAGGGAGGTGCTGGTCAAAAGTAAAACCCTTAAGGAGGGTAAGGGAAAAGGAAGAAACAAAAACACAAACAGAGGAGGGAATAAGATGGAAGGAAAGAAACAGATAGTAATCATTACTGTGAATGTGAACGGGATGAATGAACTCTCCCATAAAATGGAGGTAGATAACAGAATGGATTAAAAACTATAATCCTACAATATGCTGTCTACAAGAAACACATTTGAAACAAGGAGTACACACAGGGTAAAGGTAAAAGGCTGGAGTAGAATATATTATACTTCAGCTAAAGTAAAAAAAAGCAGGGGTAGCAATCCTTATCTCAGATAAAGCAAAAACAAAATTAGATCTAATTAAAAGAGATAAGGAAGGAAACTATATCCTGCTAAAAGGCACCATCGAGAATGAAGAAATATCATTACTTAACATATATGCACCAAGTGGTATAGCATCCAAATTCCTAGAGGAGAAGTTAAGGGAACTAGAGGAAGAAATAGATAGCAAAACTATACTAGTGGGAGACCTTAATCTCCCCCTTTCTGAACTTGACAAATCTAACCTCAAAGTAAACAAGAAAGAAGTTACGGAGGTGAATAGAATTTTAGAGAGGCTAGATTTGATAGATCTCTGGAGAAAACTGAATGGGGTTAAAAAGGAATATACCTTTTTTTTCAGCAGTATATGGCACATACACAAAAATCAACTGAGGGCATAAAAACCTCAAAATTCAATGCAGAAAGGCAGAAATATTAAATGCATCATTCTCAGACCATGATGCAATAAAAATCATATACAATAAAAGGCCATGGAAAGATAGACTAAAAACTAATTGGAAACTAAACAATTTAATACTAAAGAATGAGTGGGTCAAACAAGAAATTATAGAAACAATCAGTTTTTACAACCAATGTCTCAGATAATGGCCTCATTTCTAAAATATACAGAAAATTGAGTCAAATCTATAAGAATACAAGTCATTCCCCAATTGATAAATGGTCAAAGGATATGAACAGGCAGTTTTCAGAGAAAGAAATTAAAGATATATACAAGCATATGAAAAAATGCTCTAAATCACTCTTGATTAGAGAAATGCAAATCAAAACAACTCTGAGGTACCACATCTCACCAGTCAGATTGGCTAAGATGACAAAACAGGAAAATGACAAATGCTGGAGAGGATGTGGACAAATTGGAACACTAATGCATTTTGGTGGAGTTGTGAACTGACTCAAACATTCTGGAGAGCAATCCAGAACTATGACCAAAGGGCTATAAGTAATTTTGCACCCTTTGACCCAGCTATAACACTTCTAGGGTTGTATCCCAAAGAGATTATAGTAGTGGGAGGAATACCCATATGTACAAAAATATTATAACAGCTCTTTTTATGGTGGCAAAGAATTTGAAATTAAGAAGATACTAATCAATTGGGAATGGCTAAACAAGTTGTGGTATATGAATGTAATGGAATATTATTGTGCTATAAGAAACAAGGAGCAGATGGACTTCATATTTACCTGGGGAGGCTTATACAAACTGGTGCAGAGTGAGAAGAGCAGAACCAGGAGAAATTTGTATACAATTACAGACACAACATATGTGTGATGACCAACTTTGATAGACTGGACTCTTCTCAGCAATGCAGGGTTATAAGTCAACTCCAAAAGACTCATGATGGAGAGAGATGTCTATATTCAGAGGAAGAACTAGAAAGAACAGAGTTTGAATGCAGATTGAAGCAAACTACCTGCTCTCTGTCTTTTTCTTGTTTGATTTTGTTTCCTTTTTGCCATTGTTCATTCCATATGATACAATGCTTCTTTATAACCTGACCAATGTAAAATTATTTATGAATATGAAACTATTTGCAGATCCTTGATTGTATAACACCATGGAGGGGAGGGAGGGGAAGAAAATTTGAAACTCAAGGAATTGTGAAATTGAATCCTGTAAACACAAAGTAAAAAAAACAAATTAATAAAGACCAAAAAAAAATTTTTTTTAAAGCTGAATTGCCCAGATGGAAAAGGAATTTTAAAAACTCACTGAAGACAATAATTCCTTCAAAATTAGATTGGAGTGAATGGAAGCTAGTGACTTTATGAGAAATCAAGATACTATAAAGCAGATCCAAAAAATGAAAAAATAGAAGGCAATGTGAAATAGCTCTTTGGAAAAAGCACTGACCTGGAAAATAGATCCAGGAGATAAAATTTAAAAATTATTGGACTCCCTGAAAGCCATAATCAAAAAAAGAACCTTGAAATAATCCTTCAAGAAATTCTCAAGGAAAATTACCCTGATATTCTAGAACCAGAAGGCAAAATAGAAATGGAAAGAATTCACTGATTGCCTCTTGGAAAAGATCCCCAAAAGAAAACCCCTAGGAATATTATAGCCACATTCCAGAGTTCCCAGGTCAAAGAGAAAATATTGCAAGCAGTCAGGAAGAAACAATTTGAATATTGTAGAAACACAATCAGGATAACACAAGATCTGGCAGCTTCTATATAGGGGATCAAAGGGCTTGGAATATGATATTCCCCAGGTCAAAGGAGCTAGGATTAAAACCAAGAATCACCTAAATTGAGTATATTGCTTCAGGGGAAAATATGATCATTCAATGAAATAAAGGCCTTTCAAGCATTCTTGATGAACAAACCAGAGATAAACAGAAACTTTGACTGTCAGATACAGGAAGCAAGAGAAGTATGAGATGGTAAGCAGGAAAAAGAAATCATAACAAACTTATTAAAGTTAAACTATTTACATTCCTACACGGAAAAATGATAATTGTAACTTATGAGACTTTTTCTCCGCATGTGAATAGTTGAAGGGAATATATATGCATATACATATATATGTACATATATGTATGTATAGGAGGGTGTATGTGTATATAAATATATATGTGAGTGTGTGTAAATGTGTGCACATGTATACATAGACAGAGAGAACAGGATGAGTTGAACATGAAGGGATGATATCTAAAAATAAAATTAAGAGGTGAAAGAGAAATATATTGGGAGAAGGAGAAAGGGAGAGATAGAATAGGATAAATTATCTCATATAAAAGGAGCAAAAGGAAACTGTTACAATGGAGGGGAAGAGAAGGAAGGTGAAAGGGAATGGGTCAACCTTATCCTCATTGGATTTGGCTCAAGGAGGGAATAACATCCACACTCAATTGGGTATCTTACCCTACAGAAAAGTAGGGGGGAAAGTGATAAGAGGGAGGATGGTAGAAGGGAGGATAGATTGGCGAAGAGGGTAGTTAGAACCAAACACTTTTGAAAAAGGACAGGGTCAAAGTATAAAATAAAATAAGTGAGGGGCAGCATAAGATGGAGTAAAATATAGTTAGTCTTTCACAATACAATTACTATGGAAATGTTTTGCATAACTATACATGTACAACCTATATTGAATTGCTTGTCTTCCCAGTGGGGGTGGGTGAGGAGGGAAGAAGGGAAAGAATCTAGAAATCAAAACTGGGAAATAAGATATACAGGCACTGGGGTATAACAATCCATCTTGCCCTACTAGAAAGTTGAGGGGGGCAATGGGGGAGGATATAAGAGAGAGCAGATTGGGAAAGGGATATTCAGTAGGCATGCTGTCTTGGGTGGGGGTAGGGGAAAGACAGGGAGAAAATCTGTAACTCAAAATCTTGTGGAAATGAATGTTGAAAAATAAAAATAAATAAATAAATTGAAAAAAATTAAAAAGAAAATCTCTTTGCTGTGTGATGGATAGAATGGAATGGGGTGAAACTTGAGGCAGGGATACTAATTTGAAGGATATTTTAATAATCCAGGGAAAAGATGATGAGACTGGGAACTATGGCCTTGGATAGTGGTTGTGTGGGCAAAGAGAAAAGGGCAGATGCCAGAGATTTTGTGAAAATAAAATGAAAACAGTTGGCCACATATTGGTTATGTGAGGGAGAATTCCAGGAGAATGCCAAGGTTGTGAACCTGGGTGACTGGAAGGATGGTGGCACCCTCAACAATAACAAAGAGATGGGTCTTATATATATATATATATATATATATATATATATATATATATATATATATATATATATATATAGCTAAACTCAAGTTTGTTTGTTTTTTATTTTATCCCTGTCTTATATTTTAAATAATAACCTAAGAAGAATACAATGGGAATACAAAGACAAAAATGGAATTACCCCTGACCTCAAGGAGGTTACATGTTCTTCTTGTTGTTTCTAGTCATTATTTGGAATCCAACCCGGTACAACGAATAGCATTCATTTATTTTTCAGTCTTGTCTAACTCTCTGTAACCCTGTTTGGGATTTTCTTGGCAGAGATACTGGAGTGGTTTGCCATTTCCTTCTTCAACTTATTTTATAGATGAGGAAACTGAGTCAAACAGGGTTACTCGACTTGCCTGTGGTCACACAGCTAATAAGTGTCTAAGACTGGATATGAACTCAGGTCTTCCTGACTTCAGGTCCACCACTCTATCCATTGCACAATGTAGCTACCCTTACTTGATAGTATACTGGCCTCAAAATCAGGAAGATTTAGCTTCAAATCTGATCTCTGATACTTGCTAGTTATGCTCTCAATCTCAGTGTTCTGATCTGTAAAATAAGAGGGAAGAACCACATACTTTTTAAGGACCCTTCCAGCTCTAAATCATGTATATGATACAATAATTATTTCTATGCTTTGTAATGATTAATTTTCAATTTAAGTAAAAGTTATTTACATTATCTCTATTAACATATAGCAGAGAAGTCTTTTATCATTTTTGAGAGGCATAAATGCTCCCCATTTGGGATCTTTACATAAGAAAGAATTAAAAGAGAGAATCAGTAATAATAGCTATAATTTAAATGCCACTTAAAAGTTGGAAAGCACTTTTTCACATATTTTACTTCATTTTATCCTTAGAAAAACCCTGAAAGGTAGGCACTATTATTATACCCATTTTAAGGGTGAAGCAGAGGCAGAGACAGGTTAAATTACTTGCCCAGGCTCATATAGTTAGTATAGATAGATAGATAGATAGATAGATAGATAGATGGGTAGGTAGGTAGGTAGAGATAGAGATGAGGCAGGATTTGAACTCAGCACTTTTCTGATTCCAACTATAGCATTAAATCCATTAAACTACCTACCTGCCTTTAAAAATGCAAGAACTGAAATGCCAGGGATATGGTTTTTTGTGTGGCAAGACAGAGTATATAGAATCACTGAATCTTAAACTGGAAAGTAACTCAGCCACCAGCTAGATTGATTCATACACAAAAAGAATCACTAGTATAATAATAATTATCACTATCATGAATAATTTTCCTTATTATTAATTACTAAAAGCTAGAATCTATACAGTGATTTAAGGGCTTGCAAAGCACTTTACAAATTATCTCATTTTATACTGTACCATATATGTCAAGTGATCTGCCATCCTTTACTTGAAGACCTCCAAAATTGTAGAATGCTCTACTTTTTAAGACAACCAATCCATTTTTTTATAGCTCTATTTCTTAAGAAGTAGGTTTTTGGGGGCAGCTAGGTGGCACAATGGATAGAAATCCAGCCTTGGAGTCAGAAGGACCTGAGTTCAAATTTGGCCTCAGACACTTAACATACTTCCTAGCTGTGTGACCTTGGGCAAGTCACTGAACCCCAATTGCCTTGCCTTCCCCCCTCCAAAAAAGTGGGTTTTTTTCTAAGCTTCTTCTTAAATCAGCTTCTTCACAACTTCTAAGTATCTTTGAGGCCATTTTTGCATCTTTTTATCCTAAAATCTTTTGTTCCCTCCATAAAATTAGTAGACTCATTGAATTTTATTCCCTCTGCCTCACAAACTCAGGTAGCTGGTTACAAAGAAGCCAAACATTTAATATCTCTCGGCTTTGGGGCTGTTTTAAATGGACTGCTTAAATATTAGATTAAAAGCTGATCTTTGATGTAATAATAAGATTTAATTTTTCACCTTGAAGATGAGAATTATTGAGAATATGAGAATATAAGTATATTATGAATATATACATTAATATATAAATATGAGAAATCAAATTTCATCCTGCATATTGAATGATACACAAAATAATCACTGGTGATTTTATCTATTTCTTCATTGCAAGAAGTTCAATGTTATGCTAGCCTTGAAGTCCGTTCTAAAAAACCCCCTTATAAATGATCCCAATATATAACAAGATCTTAATACTTTTGTAACTAAACCCTTTGGCTGGGGTTCAAATGAAAGGTCTCCATGCCTCCAGCCTCTCTCCTCTCTAATTTTGTCTCTATATAATCACCAAATTAACATTCCTAAAGGCATAGATGTCAGTCTCCTGCTGAAGAAGATCAAATATCTCCCAGTTGCCTCTAGCATAAAATTCAAACACCTCTACAAAACTCTTTACAATCTCACTCCAGCTTACTTTTCCAAACTTATGACTCTTGACTGCCTTTCATGAACTTTATGTTCTAGAAGATTTAGACTGTTTGCTATTTTCTATAACTGACATAGCATTTCCCTTCTCCATATCTTTACTCAGGCTATCCTCCATACCTAGAATTCACTCTACCCCTTAAAATCAATTAATTCTTTTAAGTTCAATCTTTCACAAAAAAGTCTTTCCTTATCCCCCAAAATATTAGGGCCTTCACCCTTGATGTGTCTTTGTGTAAATGTGCATTTCATTTTCTGTGTATATTTCTCATAACTTCTTGACTTGCCCATATTATAATTTCATCCTTCAAAAGATGGAGGAAATTGGAGCAGCTAGGTGGTGTAGTGAATAGAGGATGGGCCCAGGGGTCAGGAGGACCTCAGTTCAAATCTGAATTCAGACACTTGACACACTTACTAAATGTGTAACTTTGGGCAAGTCATTAAACCCCCATTGCCTTGCCTTCCCCCCTCCAAAAAAAAAAGGAAGCAATCAGGGATGTTGTTATTTGGGTCTTAATTGTGACCAATAAGGAGTAACTGGTCACTGAAGTAGAAATGATAGAAACCAGTAACTGTTTTATCTTGGAATCCATACCAGAAACAGAAAAGAAAGCTGGACACTCCTAGATTTTTGGAGAGCAGATTTCAACAAAATAGCAGTTAGGATGCCATAGTAAAAAATACTATGCCATAAATCAGCTCAAGAAGAAAACAAAGCTCTCAAGAGAAAAAAAAGTTTATTGGCACAAAGTGAAGAAATTCCCATGAAAAAGGCAAGGGAATAGAGACAAGGCTGTCATATGAGTACACACCCATCAAACAACTTAGATTTCAAAAAGATACATGCCAACAATGAATAGTATAATGCCTTTCATGTTCTTTTACTAAATGTCTGCTGAATGAATCAAACAAACAAAAACTTGTGACAGATTCAAGAGTATAAATAAGTTTGATATAGCATGATGCATACTGTTTATATAAACATTGGACATTCTTCTAAAATTCTTTCTGGTTTCATTAGGGAACATCTTGTTTAATGCTCCAAGATTTGGTGAACAATTGCTCATGCCACCAATAGCCTTCATAATTATATCTTCTATCATATCCTCTTCCAGCTTTCCACACCAAAGAGTCCTAATCACTTTAGTCTTAGTAATTAAATAAACTACCATTCTATAAAAACAAGTCATTAAGATAATCACCCTTAAAAGGTATGCTCCTTAATCCCATGTTAATAGAGAATAAGAATAGAATCCTATTACCTAAATATATTTGGAATGCAGTTTAAAAGCCTCATGACTTGACTATTTAAAAATAACTTTCTTGAAAATGAGGGAAAACTTTTTTTCTTTCTTCTGGCATGCATGGTCTCAAGCTCCATTCAAAACATCTCTAAATGCTGAAAATCCCATTATTTTTTTACTCTTGGTTAATTCAAAATAATTCCAAAAATGGAAAATATTTCTTTAAGATAATAAAAAGGGAGAGGCATATTTCCTCATAGTCAACCTATTAAAAAGCAATAATAATAAAGATTTACAATAAAATGACTCCTTTCATCATTGCAAAAATCTGTAGTTTTTCCTAGTTTTCTATGTTTTCATCTGTCCTCCATCTCTCTAGCTCTTCCCTCTGCCTCCCATTGCCTTTTCTTGTTTCAGATACAAATCAGGCACTCTGTTCATCCCAATTCAGTTACATGCTATCCCAATATAATATGTCTGCTAAAGGCTTTCGTCAGCTTCTTCCACTAGATTGTGAGTTCACTGAGGACAGGAACTGTTTTTTTCATCTTTTTTATAAGCCCAAGGCTTAGCAACATGTGTGGCACATAGTAGGTGTTTAATAAATGTTTATTGACTGATTGACCTGCTAGGACTGCAAAAATAAGGTCCAAACAGTGGGAGTAGCAGCAAGGAAGAGAATTCTATTGGTGCCTGGCTTGCTACTGTCCTTTTCATTCTATCACATGCCATTAACCTTGACACTCTTTTTTTGACCTAAGATCTTAGACTTACAGTTCCCCATCTTCCTCAATTCTAATAACCCTCATTTCCTCTTTGCTTCAGCCACCAATTGATGTAGCCATACCTGGGATTTCCTTATCATTTGAAATTTATTGGATTCAAGATCCTCAAATACCACTCCATCCCCCATATCTGATTATAATCTCTGATTATGGGGCGGAGTCAAGATGGCAGAGTAGAAACAGCACTTCCTCAGAGCTCCAACCCACACCACTTAAAAATTATGTAAAAGGGGGACTCTGAACCACCTCTGAAGCTCCAGAACCCACAAAATGACACAGAGAAGCTAACCTCCCACTGAGGACAACCTTCCTCAGCCGGGCAGCCTGGCAGGGAGTGGCTAGTGTAGCTCTCCATGAGCTGCCTGCACAGCATTCTGGCCAGGCCCGCTTAGTCTCTGCTTTAGCCCAAGGGCAGCCAAACCAGCAGCCAGCTGGAGGGACCCCAGAACACCAGGAGCTGTGGCATTTCCAGAATTATCAACACATAGATGCCTAGGACAAAGTGAGAGGTTAGTGCCCTATGGACTTTGGGACTGGTTGGGAGAATGCGTCAGCTTTTTCCCCTGGGGGCGAGAAGCTGCTGAGAAGCCAGCGCAGCTTGTGCCACATTGCATTGCAGCTTCAGCTCTTGGCCTGTGAACTGTAGGGGGATCCAGCAACCAGTCTTGCAGGTAATAGCTCTTCCTTTACCCTTCTTGGATCTGGATTGTGCTCTGGGGTGGAGGTCTTGGGGTGTGTGACCAGCTTGCCAGAGTGTGTGGAGGCTGCACAGAGTCTATACATCTAATACCTCTGGAAGTTGAGAAAACCCCAACATTTGGGAGAGAAGTTCCCCTGGCTGGTGGCAAAGTCCTACTGTGGTAACAAGCCCAAAAGTCAAGTAATTGAGGGGCAACATGCCCAGGCAAAGGAAACAAAATAAACAGAAAAATGAAACATTAGACTCCTATTTGGGGGGCAAAGAGGATCAAAGCACGGAACAGGAGAAGACTGGGAGGTCAGAAATCCTGCTCCAAAAGCCACAAATGAAAATATGAGCTGGCTACAGGCCATAGAGGACCTTAAAAAGCAGATAAGAGAAGTGGGGGAAAAATTGGGAAGAGAAATGAGAAAGATGAAAGAAAACTATGAAATGACAGTCAACAGCCTAACTGAGGAAAATAACACCTTAAAAATAGACTAACTCAAATGGCAAAAGAGGCTCAGAAAGGCAATGAGGAGAAGAATGCCTTAAAAAGCTAAATTTGCCAGATGGAAAAAGAATCTCAAAAGCTCACTGAGGAGATTCATTCCTTCAGAATTAGACTGGACCAAATGGAAGCTACTGACTTTATGAGAAATCAAGATGCTATTAAGCAGATCCAAACAAATGAAAGAATAGAAGGCAATGTGAAATACCTCATGGGAAAAACCACTGACCTGGAAAATAGATCCAGGAGAGACAATCTAAAAATGACTGGACTACCTGAAAGCCATGATCAAAGAAAGAACCTAGAAATCATCCTTCAAGAAATTCTCAAGGAAAATTACCCTGATGTTTTAGACCCAGAGGGCAAAATAGAGGTTGAAAGAATCCACAGATCACCTCCTGAAAAAGATCCCTAAAAGAAAACTCCAAGGAATATTGTAGCCAGGTTCCAGAATTCCCAGATCAAGGAGAGAATATTACAGGCAGCCATTAAGAAACAATTTCAATTCAGTAGTGGAAACACAATCAGGTTAACACTGGAACTGGCAGCTTCTATGCTGAGTTATCAAAGGAAATGGAATATGATATTCCACAGGTCAAAGAACCTGGGATTAAAAACCAAGAATCACCTACCCAGAAAAACTGAGCATCATGTTTCAGGGGAAAATATGGTCATTCAGTGGAATAGAGGACTTTCAAGCATTCTTGAGGAAAAGACCAGAGTTGAATAGAAAATTTAACATTCAGATACAAGAAGCAAGAGATGCTTGAGAAGGTAAACAGGGAAGAGAAATCACTATGAACTTATCAAAGTTGAACTATTTAGATTCCTACAGGGAAAAACAATAACTGTAACTGATGAAACTTTTCTCAGTATGAAAATAGTTGAAGAAGGGTATATGGGCATATGAATACATGTGTGAATGTGTGTATATATGTTTTCAGGTATACATAGATAGAGGGCACAGCTCGAATTTAATAGGAACGGACGATACTTAAAAGGTGAGGTTAAGAGGTGAGAGAGTAATGTGGTGAGGGGGAATGAGGGGAGACAATGGGGTGAACTGTCTCATGTAGAGGAGGCAGGGGAATGTGGTTGCAGGGGAGGGGAAGAACAGGAAGGCAAAAAGGCAAAACCTTATTCTCATTGAATTTGGGACAGGGAGAGAATGACATGCATACTGAATAATGTGTCCCACCCTACAGGAGCGTGGGGGAGAGGGAGATGGGGAAGGTGGTGGAAGGGAGGGCAGGCTGGGGGGAGGGATGTTGGAAGCACCCACTTTTGAAAAGGGACAGGATCAAGATGGGGAGTGAACAAGGTGGAAGGTGGGATGGGAGGGAGGGAAATATAGTCAGTCTTTTAGAATATATCTACTAGCGTAATGTTTTGCATAGCTACACATGTACAGCATATACTGAGTTGCTTATCTTCCTTTTAAAATCAATTTTAAAAAATATATAAATACTATGACTAATACTATTTTGCATATAATTGGGAGATAAGATGTATAGGCAACAGGGCACAGGGATTCACCTTGCCACCCTATTGGAAAAGTTGAAGGGGGTATGGGAGAAGAGATGGGAGAGAGCAGATTGGATGAGGGGATATCCTGTATGACTGTTATTCTGGGGTTGTGGTTAGGGGAAAAATGGGGAAAAAATTGTAACTCAAAATCTGAGAGAAATGAATGATGTAAACCAGAAGTTAATAAAGCATTTGGAAAAAAATAATCTCTGATTACTTTCCACCTTTTCCACCGCTTCATTAATATTGAGGATGTTTTTTGTCCTCATGATGACAGTTGGTCCTCCCCTAATATTTCAGTCTCTGTCTCTTAGATTAAGTTTTTTTTTTCTCCCTACTCCTCCAGAAATGAAGCCTTGGTGAACTCCCTAGACTTTCTTATGCCCGTGATCCCTAAGTGTAAACAATTTACCAATTTCCAACCTTGGATAATCTCCACTTTTATCTTCTCTGCTCCAAAAAATACTGAACATTGCTGGAAGAAGCCATAAGGCTGCTATTGAGTTTGCTAAAAATACATGCTATCTAAATCTGCCTGGACTTTCAATGGGGCTCAGAAATCCTTTTAATCATTTCTGTATAATCCCTGAAATAGATTAGGTCTATCTTCCAAAGACCAGCCTAATAAAATAGCTGAGAGGCTCTTCAACAAGTAGACTGGCCACTTTGAGCTGAGTAGTTTGGCCAGGGAAACACACAAAACGATTTTTAAATAGTTATAAGTCCTCTGCAGTCCCCTTCCACTTTGGTAGTGATGGCAGCAGAAAAGGCAGAAGATACCAAAAAAAAAAAAAAAATCAGTGCTTAAACCATTTATAAAATTTAATTTGGTTGTTGATTCTTTAAATGTAAGATCATTGTTATGATGACTGAGTGAACACATTATTAGAGGAATTGAATTATATCAATCTTTATATCCATGCTATGGAAGAAACCAGAAGACAGAAAGAATGGGACAGTTAAATGGCAAAAGGGCTCACAAATTCTCCTTCAGGAAAAAATAGCATTTCATGGGATGTTTACTGATATTATTTTGCAGGGATCATTCCAAGAATTTCTAAAATTTCCAATACAAAAATAATTGTAACTCATGTATTTACATCTGTTGCCAAGGATGAGGAAGCATAGAAATTCTATGAAGAATTAGATGCCAACTTCCAAACAAAATCATCATCCCTTTAATATTCAATCATTTCAATGCAAAGGTTGACTTAAGGAGAGATAGGGAGAAATATGTGATAAATGTGTTCCAAGAGTAAAAAAACAAGAGAGATCAAAAGAGTATAGATTATATAAAAACTTCATACCTATCTAGCATGAATACTTTATTCAAAAATAGATCCATCATTAAGCATTTATTAAGCACTTACTATATTCCAGGAATGATGTTAAGCACTGAGGATACAAAAAAAGCACAAAAAAATCCCTTCCTTCAAGGAGCTAACATTGAAATAGGGTAGACACATGAAGAATTAAATGAAAATATCCTTAGGGAGGAAACTGTAAGTAACTGGGAGAACTGTGAAAGACTTTCTGAGCATAGTAATTGAACTGAATCATGAGGGAAGTAAAGGATTCTAAGAGGTTAAAATGAGAAAATAGAATACTCTTGACATGGGAGGTAGCCAGTACAAAGTCAAAAAGATGAATTGAGAAATGTTTTTTTGAGAAAAGCGCCATGTAGGCCAGTAGGGCTGGGCTATAAAGTGTGAGGAGAGAAGTAATGTGAAAGAAGACTGAAAGGATAGAAAGGGACCAGATTATGAAAAGTTTAAATTCTAAACAGAAGAGCTCATATTTTATCCTAGATGGGATAGGGAATCACTGGAGTTTGTTGAGTGACATAGTTTAGACCTAAACCTTAGAATATTCACTCTCGAGACACTATGAAAAACAGAATGGGGGTGGCTAGGTGGTGCAGTGAGTACAGCATCAGCTCTGGAGTCAGAAGGACCTGAGTTCGGATCCGGCCTCAGACACTTAATGCACACACAAACAAAAACCTAGCCGTGTGACCTTGGGCAAGTTACTTAACCCCAATTACCCTCCAAAAAAAAATAGAAAAATAGAATGATGTAGGGATAGATTTGAGGCAGAAAGATCAACTATGAGGTTAGTGAAATAGTCCAGGAAAGAGGTAATAAGGGTCTAAGCTAGAGCTATGGCACTGCGAATAGAGAGAAGGGAACATATCTGAGAGGCATTGTGGAGAAGGAAAAAACCACCATAATTTAGTAATTTATTGGATAAGTGGGAAGAGGAAGTGAGGAGTTAAGGATAACACTGAGATTATGAACTGGGATGCCTGCAAATGAGAGTTAAGATTCTGAGTGAAATGGAGAATTTTGGGGAGGAGGGAATAATGACTCCCTTTTTGGATATATTGTGTTTGAGATACTTATGAGCCAGTCATTTGGAAATGTCCAACAGATAGCTGGTGATATGGGACTGAGGGTCAAAAGAGAGACTAGGGTCAGATGTATATATCTGGAAACTCCCACATAGAGATGAAAACTGAACCCATGAGAACAGATCTGATCACCGAGTGAGAGAGTATACAGAGGAGACCCAGGATGGAGTCTTGGGGGACACTCACAGCTAATGGGAATGACACAGGTGAAGATTTAGCAAAGAAAACTGAGTAATGATCAGACAACTAAAAGGAGAACCAAGAGAAAGCAGAGTCATGAAAACTTAAAGAAAGTTGCCAGAAGGAGACATGAGTCATAAGAAACAGAAGAGAATTAGAATGTGTTAGACATGATAAGCATCAAATAATAACACAAAGAAATAAAAGTTCTAGTCTAACAGACTGGAAATAACTCCTCACTAATGTAAGAGTCATTTATGAGTTAACTGTATACAGTCAGACCACTGACTTGTTAGAATAAAGATCAAAATCAATATTAAATCAGAAAAAAGATTTAAAGTGAGAAGATATGATGGTGTGCAGTTGAGGCAACTCCAACTTGGAGTATTTAAACAAGGTGCTAAGGATAAATGAATAAGAGAGCAGATATTGACAGAGACCATGTCTAAGAAAATTTAATCAATTTACATCAACCTCTATAATGAAAAACCATGAAAAATACCTCAACTAACCAACACTTGAACTCCTTGCCAAGTGAAAAAAATGGCAATCAAGGACAACAGCACCTTATAATGTAAACATGCTTGCCAAATCTTACATAGTAGAACAGTAAAAAAAAAAAAATTCAGAGCAGTATTGCTTTATAAAATGGTGAAAATCAGTGAAGAGAAAAATATATCTAATGAAAGCTTGGCAGAGATCCATATAAGCCAATCTTTCTGAGGGTATTTAAGGATGAAACTTGGAAAAGACAACAAGCAGGGGAAAATTGCAAAAGCTTTGGCAAGATTTCCATAACAAATGCTTTGCCACTTCAGCGCTGGTGGAGTCAACACATGTGGGCTTTAACATAACCATTCCTGGTGTGTGACATGAGAAAGCTGAAATGGCAATATAGGAATCAAAGATGGAGAAAAAAAACCATCTGAAGTAGACCAAATATACACATAGGAAATAGGCTGGGGGTGAAATAATTTTGCGTGCTTTTATAGAATTCATTTTCATGATGTCTGAAAGGAGAATACCAAACACTTGGAAAAATCATAAGCCTAATTAGTATCCCAAAACTGAGAATGAGTACCCCTTATTGAGAATGTCAATAACTACCAACATATATGCCTCTAGTTTCTTATTTCTGTTAAATGTTTATTAAAATAACCTATACATGGGGCGGCTAGGTGGCGCAGTGAATAGAGCGCCAGCCCTGGAGTCAGAAGGACCTGAGTTCGCAGCCGGCCTCCGACACTTAATCCACACAAACAAAAACCTAGCCATGTAACCTTGGGCAAGTTACTTAACCCCAATTGCCCTAAAGGGGCGGCTAGGTGGC
The DNA here is from genome assembly GCA_011680675.1 of Gymnobelideus leadbeateri. NCBI lineage: Eukaryota > Metazoa > Chordata > Mammalia > Diprotodontia > Petauridae > Gymnobelideus > Gymnobelideus leadbeateri. The sequence goes on along the minus strand of WOXC01004250.1, from coordinate 41,301 downwards.
GCAGTGAGTAAGAGCGCTGGCCTCGGAGTTGGGATGACCCGAGATCAGATCCGGCCTCAGAAAATGAGCACCCACGCATAAATAATGACTAGCCGTGTAACCTTGAGCAAGTTATTTAACTCCAATTGCTTTAAAAAAAAAATAACCTATACACATATCAACAACAACCTTGAAGAAGATCATGCTTATATGTGCATGTGTATGTGTCCATGTGTGTTGGTGGGGAGTGGCCTTGGAAAGGCATGGTGTAGATGAAGGTGTTTGAGCTTTATCTTGAAGAAAGGGATGGATTCTTTGACGTGTATATGAATGAGAAGGAAGAACACTCCAAGTAGAAGGGGGGATAACCAAGACATACAATGATATAATTTAATTCCTCTAATAATGTGTGTGCATGTGCATGTTGTTTTTTTCTAACATAATTTAAGCTCCTTGAAAACAGGGATTTTTTTTTTCATTTTATGTCACTGTCTTCTTGCATAGTACCTGGCACATAGTGATGTGAATGGCTGAATTAATTAATTAAAAAGAGTTTATGATATGCTTATCATATTCCAATAACTTTAGCATTGAGAATACAAATATGCAAAGTAAGAGAGCATCTTAGCTCAGAGATTTCACATTCTAAGGTGATAAATATAGACAAGTGGTAACCAAAAAGGGGTGTTCTAGTCGTGGAAGTCACAGGAATGATTAGTGGAGTCATATGGCAATTGATTGCATATCCTTTCCTGGAATGTTAGTGATAATTTAATTACTATTTCCTGAGCTAGAGGTAGAAAATTAGGGGAAATAGGAGGGGAAAATATAGATGTAATGGTGTGGCATTAAGATTATGGGTCTGGGTCAAACTAGGTATGGTGAAGGCTAACAAATAATAAACCCAGGGCTCTAGGCATTAATAAGCATTTGCTGACTAGTTGCCATTAAAACTTTGCTTGAAGAATTTCAATGGTAGGGACCCTACTAATTTCAGAGATACCCCATTCCACTCTTTAATTGTTAGAGTGTTTTCCTTACATCAAGTCCATGGGGCAGCTAGATGGCACAGTGAATAGAGCACCAACCCTGGAGTTGAGAGGACCTGAGTTCAAATTCTGCCTCAGATACTTGACACTTACTAGTTGTGTGACCTTAGGCAAGTCACTCAAACCCAATTGCCTTGCCTTCCCCCCTCCAAAAATAAAGCCCTCATGTCATTCCCAGGTCTTCTCTTCTCTAGACTGAATATCTCTGAGTCCTTCAGGAGATTTTCCTGTAGCATAAACTTGAACCTCTTGAACATCCTGGACTCCTTCCTCAGGACCCTCTCTAGCTTTGTCATTTTTAAATTTGATGCCCACACTCAATGCAATGCTCAATATTTGGTTCAAACAGAACTTCTTCCTGGGAGCTTCCTCTCTCTTACTGGAGTACAGTTTGCATTAGTCTATTTTGGCTGCCATATCACACTAGTTAACAAGGTAAAAGTGCTTTGCAAACCTTAAAGTGCTATATAAATGCCAGTTATTTTTATCATTATGACCTCTCCCTTACTGGAGATTTCCAAACAACATCAAGATCACTCATCAGGAATATTGTAGTGGGGCTCCTTCTCAGGCATGGGATTGCCTAGATGGATATTGAGTTGAACCAGATTAGTGAAACATTTTAAGCTTGTTATCCACTCAAACTCCTCTTTTTTCAGACAAAATGCTACCTAATCATTTCTTCCCCATTTTGTTCTTCTGTAGCCTGTTCTTTTACCCAAGTATATTATACTTAATTGTATTAATTGGTGATTAATTGTAATATAATTGTATTAATTTCAAACAAAAATGTATAGAATGAAAGAATTTTAGCTCTTGAAGAGATTTCATTATCTATCTAGTATCTCATGCCTGAAAAGGAGCCCCACTACAATGCCCCTGATGAGTGGTTATCCTGATGCTGTTTAAAAATTTCCATTAAGGGGGAATTCATAATGAGATGGGACATAATAATAATGGAGCAGCTAAGTGGCACAATGGGGAAGGTGCCAGGCCTAAAATCAGAAAGACTCATCTTCATGAGCTCAAATCTGGTCTCAGCCAGTTACTAGATGTGTTACCCTGGGCAAGTCACTTAGGCCTGTTTGCCTCAGTTTCCTCATCTGTAAAAAGAGCTGGAAAATAAATGGCAATCCACATCAGTATCTCTTACAAGAAAACCCTAAATGGGGTGACAAAGTCTGACACAACTGGGGCAACTCAACATCAACATCATCATCATTGTCATCATCATCATTATGACTGGCATTTACACAGCACTGTAACATTTGCAAAGCACTTTACAAGTTATCTCATTTGATCTTTACTATAACCCTGTGAATTAGGGGCTATTATGATCTCTATTCTATAGATGAAGAAACTGAGTGTGGAAGAGATGGTCTTGTCCAAAGTCATAGAGTTATTAAAAAGTACCTGAGGCAGAATTTGAACTCAGGTCTTGGTGCTTCTAAGACTAATACTCCATCTACTGTACCACCTAGCTACTCCACTGCTGAGACATTCCATTTTCTGGCATCTCTAACTTACAAAATTTTTCAGGACATCAGGCATAATTTTTTCTTTTTGTAACATTCAGCTATTATTTCTGATATCTAGTCCAACTTCTACCACTCCAGGGCAAATCTAATTCTTCTTTAAGTCATTCCTCAACTACTAGAAGAGCACTACCTTATCTCCACCTGAGGCTCTCCTCTAGATTAACAACCTTTAATGACATGAACTCAGGGTCCTTAACTTGTCTGGTTGCCTTCCTCTGGAAAGCATAACTCTAATCTTACCATCCTTCTACTTAGAATAAGTACAAGGTCTGAAATTAAAGGTTCTCCAGAAATGGTTCCAATCTTCCTTCCTCACTTTATTTCCTCATATACATATGCTTGTAGTCTAAAGCCAAGTTGAATTAACTTCCTGAAAGCAGCCTATAATTTGATGTGAAGGAGATAGGTTGTACAGGGGTTAGAGTGTTGGACTTAGAGTCAAGAACTGAATTTTTATCCTGCCTCAGATGCTTACCAGCTCTGTGACCTTAGGCAAGTCATTTTACTGCTCTTAGACTCGGTTTTATCTTAAATGGGGAAAATAATAGCCCTACATTCAAGAGATTTTGTGAGAAACAAATGCGATAATATAAAGTGTTTTCTAAAACAAAGTGCTATATAAATGCTAGTTAATTTTTATAGTTTCCTCACTTTTACTCTCCATTATGCCTCACACCTCTGGCTATCGAAATCCTCTCCATCATCTTTCAATTCCTAATTCAAAATGTCACTACAGCTACATCCTATCTAGTGCAAATAATGAATCCTCTGAAGCAGACGCAATATTTGAATTTACACTGCATAGTTTCCAATAGACTAGAATTAATTACCATATTTTATATAATTATAACTTCAAATAATGCAAATCTGAATACATGTAACCACTCTAAGGTGGTTATTATTCTCTCTAATCAGGACCTAACTGTACTTCTATGAATTTAGCCAAAATAAATGCCCACACACACAGCTCTGCTAGATTATTATAAAATTTTCATCATACATACTTATAGATCTTGATCATATATTATCTTGCACTTTATCATTCATACATATATTTTATGTTACTTGATAGATTTTACGTTTTTTTTTCATGCAAGGACTAATCTTGTATTTTAATCATCTACAGGGCCAAATATACAGTCTTGCACATATCAAGTGCTCAGTAAATGTTGAGTTGATTTGATAAAAATCTTCCTGGAACCTTGCCTGCCTTTCCTCTCCTCATGTTTCCCCTCCCTTTCCTCTATAAGCTTTGATAAAGAAATCTAGAGTTCTGAAAGTAATCCTGGCCATTATCATTGTGACTCTGTTCTAAATTCATCTGGGGTAGCTGGGAACACTTCTAATTTTAGTATACCTATTTGTTGCATGATAACGATTAAACAGCAGTAATTATAAAGACAATCCTAAAAATAGAGCTCGACTTCCTGCCTCTATATTCCTCTTTTCCTTCTGAGTCCTTGTTTCCTTCTAAATATTGTACATTTTTTCCCATTCACTTCAAAGGAAAGTCTTCAAGGATATGCAGAAGCAGGACATTCATCTGGGTAAGTCTCAGTGACCCTAACTGAAACAAATCTAAATACAGCCACTTTGGGACAGCATTTCATTTCAGTCCTTGTCATTTTGCCCCTGTATTCCACTCCAGGCATGTTGGTTATGTCACTTGTGATATGCTACATCACTGAAAAAATAATTTACCGCTACTTAATTGACTCATAAAATAATGCAATGGTTGATTTTGAGAGCTTTAACCCTGTGAGAGCTGCACAGTTAAACTATTGGGATCATTTGAGCCACTGCAAAAAAAGTTAAGCAAAGAATGGGAATAAATAAGAGAAGATTTCTTGAGAAAATCAATACAATCTCAGAAAATATGATGTGCGGAGACTGAGCTTTGGGTTTGTTTCCTTGGCCATTCAATCAGAGATCAGCTCTCCACAGGCCACTAAACTCTCTCGCTCTGAACTAAGGATGTGGGGACTAAATTGGAAACCACTGGTTAATGTTGGTAGCACTTCCCATGAGTAAGTTCACTCCTTTGTCCACATAATCGTCTCTGGCTTTTTGCCTCCTTCCTTTCCGCTACCCTTGTACAAAGAAATTATGGCTCTGCCTAAATAACTGGTTTTATTTTGGCTTTTGTTATTTTCAAACACAGAAACTAAGCTCTTCTGTTGTCAAAATCATTTTTATAACTTGCTCCATGAGAACAAGGTTTTTCTCCCCTTTCCTGTATTAAGAATGAGTTTTGCTTCAGTAATTCCATATATAACTGGATGTTTTCAAAATATGATTTTGCCCTATAAAGAAAGGGCACATTGAATGTTCACTGTTTTTTAAGTTATTCCCCCATAGTCTACCAAGTTCACTTTCACATTAAGATTTTTGCCTAGGAAAAAAAAGCTTACAGACTCAATATTATAATCACAACAGGAAATATGTAACAGAAAAATTCCACATGACAAAGACCAGTAAATTTAGGAAGAAAAAAGGTCATCCATTTTACACTGTCATATTTATCTTGGAAGAAGAATTGGCAAATAGTCTTAGATCTGCAAAGGCTTGGGCTTTCCATGTGTGTACATGAGACATTGGACCGTTCTGCCTTCTTATTCTTTCTTTCTTTCTCTTCTTCTTTATGGGCTGTCTTAAAAGAGGACTGAAGGCACAAGGAAGACAGATTTAGCTGCTATCTAGCTCTACTGAGACTTCCATTTGTACTCTTGCTGCCTTAAATCTCTCTCCAACATTGAAATCCTTTTCACCCCATAGACTGACCAATAAACAATTTTCCTTCTCTACCTAGTAATTCCAGATCCTGGTTTTATAACATGCTAGGATGTCTTGAACTATTTCAGATCTCAAATGAAAATAGATTTTGATAGAATTATTAAGAAGAAAAAAAAAATCCAAGGGCAGCTTGGTGGCACAGTGAATAGAGCATCAGCCCTGGAGTCAGGAGTATCTGAGTTCAAATGCAACCTCAGACACTTAACACAAAAATTATCCATGTGACCTTGGGCAAGTCACTTAACCCCAATTGCCCTCCAAAAAGCAAAAAAAAAGAAGAAGGAGAAGAAGAAGGAGAAGAAGAAGAAGAAGAAGAAGAAGAAGAAGAAGAAGAAGAAGAAGAAGAAGAAGAAGAAGAAGAAAAATAACCATTCAAATAAACAGTGATGATTCACAGCAGAGTGGTATTACTAGAAAGATGACAGGATTTATAATGGATTTGTAAATGCAGACTCACACCTATAGCCTCTGTGACATCAAGCATATCACCTAAATTCCCTGAGCCTCAGTTTGCCAATGAGTAAAATGAGATTAGACTAAATGGCCACTGAAGTCCTTGCAAGCTCTAAGTCTATGATCTTAAAATCATTTACCTAATAGCTTACATTTCACTGTGAGCTGTCATGGTGTTTGTCTTTTGAAAATACTGCAGATCTACTAAAAGCAGAAAATTCATTCTCAGTTTATTTCTCAGTGTCTTAGTAAACTTAGAGAAGCCAGAGACCACATCTGCAAGTCATTCCTAAGGCACATTTCAGTACTTAGATACCTTTTAAATGATAATTGGTGTATTCATGGTCATTGCAATGACAAGAAGGTAGCTACATAATGCCTACCATCCAGAGGAAAATGAAAAAATTCTATCACCCAGATGTTTCCAAACATACAGATGTGTCCAGAAAGGACATACAGTGTAGTGGAGAGTGTGAAACTCAGAATCAAGAGCAAACTTCTACACTTATTAGTTGTGTGGCCATGAGTACATTTATTAAACCTAAATTTTCCCATCTATAAAACCAGGGTAATAACAGCAGTGACCTTACAAGGCTGCTGTGAGAATCAAATGAGCTAACGTATGTAAAGTACATGGCAAACCTTAAAGTCCCACATACATATCAACTATTCCTATTACTATTATATCATACTAGATAATAACTGTGGCATATGAGGTGTTCATGGACTAGCAACTCTGGTATGAGGGCTTGCCAAGCCCTTTTTCAGGGCTGCTCATCCATCTTTGGTATCTCCCTGTCAACCAATTCTCACTTGTGGCTCCAAGAAACTGTAGCTTATACAATGGCCACATCCAGGTAAAATTGTCTCAGCAGATGAGCTAAACTAGGTTGAGGATAACCAATGGGCCTCAAACTCAGTGGTGAGACAGAAGGATGTCTACCCTAAGCCTGTGAAGACTTTCCCCATTGGAATGGACTTATGAGAACAATTTGTTCCAAAGACCATGAAGATGGCTGAAAAAGGCAACATGGAGTATAGAGCTTGGTTAGACATTGAGGATGCCAAGGTCATCTACTGCATTCCAGGCCATCACTGGTCATCTTGACTTTTGTCTTGCCACTGAACTTCAATGACTCCAGAAGAGTAAGACTGATGACTTAACACAACTCTGCCCCCACTTAAATTCAAATAATACACAAGTCAAGACATATTCATACTCCATCATCATGATGTCATTGATCCTCTTCAAAAATGAAGGACAAACAATGACAGATGACTAATATTACATAACTTCCCAGTACTACAATGGAACTCACAACCTATTTTTGGCCACCTAACCAGTGCTACTTTTGTCATGACTTCTTATAAACGTGCTGCAAAGAGTCTCCCAATCTGCTAGGGGCCTTGTCTTGGCATTGCATGTTTAACAGTGGAACCCATGAACAACATGCCCATCAGTTATCCCTTATTCTTTTACCTTAATCACCCATCCTCTCTTTTTTTTCTAACAAACATTCCTCTAGTTTCATAATTACCATATATCCTGAATAATTCCTCATTTGTAAGGTGTTACAGACTGTGTATACACAAAATGGGGGTGAGGGTTGGAGAATGAGGAGGGGGTTAACTTAGTCCCCCAAAACAGTTTTCTGAACCATCAAAAGTCCTGAGAATAGTTCCAAGAATTTTTAAATATTCCATAATTATAAACTAAATGATAAATGTCACATTTTCATCTAACCATGATAACAACTCATATTTGCATATTCCCTACACACATTCCTAAAGAAAACTAAATGCTACTCAGCAAAGAAATTCTTACCAAACTCCTGATGCCTGACCTTTGATCATATCTAAGGGGATTGTGTGACCTCCTTAGGCTTTGTCCTTGATCTTGGTACCATCCATCACTTCTAGCCCAAAAACCAACTCTTGACTCTATCCAGGAGTGTGCCTAGAACTTACTTGACAAAGTTTTTAAATTTTCAGTGTGATCATTTAACACCTCAGAAATAAGCAAATACTACAAATCAGGGTTTCATTCATTGTTTTGTTAATAGTCTAGACTTAAGAAAGTGATGAAAAAATGTTAGTAACCCAGATTAAATTTAAAAGTATATTGAATGTTTTTGGAGATCTTGTTGTTAAATATTTACCAGCACACCCCTGCCTCTAGACCTCAGGTCAATAACTCATATCCTGTTTACAAACTTTGGTTTAATGCACAGTCCTCTGCTCTCTCATAGTAGAGACCTGGGTGGAGTCTATGAACTTGGTTTTTTCTTCCTTCCTTCCTTCCTTCCTTCCTTCCTTCCTTCCTTCCTTCCTTCCTTCCTTCCTTTTTTTTTCTTTTAAGTAAAGCCATCCTAGAAGATGTCCATAGGTTTTCCCAAAGTGACAAATAGGTCATCACACAGAAAAATGTTAAGAACTATTGATTCTGTAGAATCATCCTAGCTACAGCCTCCCGTGGCCATTCAGCTCTTCCTGGCTTCAGTCTGTGCAATTGAATCCATTCAGTTTCAATCCATGATAGATCTGTCTTTGGCTCTTCTAGACAGTGGCAGAAGGTACAGTATCCACCATCTCCGAAGCTCCATCTTCCACCCTAAACACATTCCTTTAATAGTTTAACAAAGGCAGATTTCTGAGGCTAGTCGTGAGGATTTTCTTGAGCCTAGCTGGAAAATGCTAGTACAAGAACACAGGGAGTCAGAATTAACAGCACTGGTATACACGTATTTCAAGTGACAGATGGTTAAAATATGCTGAGGGGAAAAACAGCATATGGTTTATTTGTTTCCCTAGAAGTTTCGATTTAGGAATGCCGTACTTATAGAACAGTATGAAATTGAAAAACATTGTTTGAATAAGCCCCAAAGAGATTACTCTACTGACCTGGAAGTCTCCTGCACAGCTTTTCGAGCACAAGTATTTTAACTAGCTTGCTTTATATTTATTCTCAGATGACTGGAAAGGATATTGAAGTGTGACATGATCTATAAACTGTTAGACCTAGAGTTAGGAAAAACTAGGTTCAAATCTCTCCTCAGACACTCTGTGATCCTAGGGAAATCATTTAACTTTTCTGAAACTCAGTTTCCTCATCTGTAAAATGGAAATGATACTATCTTTCTTGCAGGGTTTCATGAGGGTCGAACAAGATAATACAGGGAAAGGGCTTTGCAAAACTTCAAGTGCTACATAAATTTAAACCATTATTATTGTCATCATAATTATTATCAATTTTTCATTATGGGAACAAATAAACTACCCTCTTTATAGTGTGATTTTTGTTTGTTTAGTTTTTTCACTTGTGTTTGTTCACGGCCCCATTTGGGGTTTTCTTGGCAAAGATACTGGAGTGGCTTGCCTTTTCCTTCTCTAGCTCATTTTATAATTAGGAAACTGAGGTGAACAGGGTTAAGTAACTTGCCCAGGGTCAGACAGCTAGGAAGTGTCTAAAGGAGGACTTGAAACTTGGGAAGATTAGTCTTCCTGACTCTGGGCCCAGTGGTCTATCTACTGTACCACCTAGCTATCACACATCATAGTTCAATGTCTAATGATAAATAATAACCATGGAAGGATTAGAATAATGTATCAGAAAGTAATAAACCTGTAAGACACAATTCAAGATGTACTGATTTGAAATTGTGATCGATCTGCAATTCTATGTCACAGCAGAGTAGTTTATATATAAGTTTAATAAGATGTCTTCCACAAAGTCCAGAATACAGATACACCTTTTTAGAAACTTCTTGGATTTCTTAACTTTTGTAATGCCTCTTATCTCCCTTCATTTTGGAGGTTGAGGTTTGGACTGTTTGGAAGTGAGTAATGTTGTGGAATATACTATTATACTTCATGAAGTTGTGAGTTGGTTTTGATAATTTTTTTTTCTTTAAAAGGGAAAACTTGCCGTTACTAGAAGATGGATGTAAAAAAATGAAGAGTATCTCAGGACTATTTTTACCCACAGGGCTTAGTATAGTTTCTGGCACATACCAGGTGTTTAATAAATGCTAGCTGACTGACAGAGTTGAGCTTAGGACAGAGCTCACATCCTCTGATCATGAAGTATTTTTCTCTTATATCAGCTGTGTTATTTATGACACATCCAATAAACTTTTCTGGAATATCAAGTAGGGTTTCTCCCCTTGACTCTAATTTTTCTGAAAATTATATGGGGTATAAATAATTGGAGAAAATAGATATAAAACATAAAAATAGCTCTTAAAATGTTATGGGTAGCCCCTTTCTTTGTATTCCTCATGACTTAACATAATGTCTGGCACTGTTGTTATTGTTGAGTCAGGTTCAACTCTTAGTGTCCCACTTGAGGTTTTCTTGGTAAAAATCTTGGAGTGGTTTGCCATTTCCTTTTCCAGGCCATTTTACAGATGAACTGAGGCAAACAGGATTCAGTGACTTGCCCAGAGTCACACAACTACTAAGTTTCTGAGTTCAGATTTGGACCCAAGGTGTCCATTCCCTTTAGCTTCTTGAGTAGGACAGGAAGGGATTTGTCTTGTAGCCCATTCCTCTCTTGGTTCTGGACAGAATGTTCTTCTCTATTCCTTCTCAGGAGGAGGGTGGAGGCCCCCACAGCCACCAGCCCATCAGTCTTACATTGTATTTCACTGACCAACTTGGTAAACAGTAGGTATTTAATAAATATTTACTGATTTACTAGGGTATAGGGAGGGGAAGTGATATAAATACCTAAGAGCAAAGAAAAAAAAAAAAAAACTACTGAAAATGGCATTTTCACACCTTCCTTCCTTAATCTGGAGGCCTCTCTATGGAGGAGAATTATGCTTCTGGACTCTCTACTGACCTTCCCATTAAGGGTTACAAGATTTCATTTATTGAGAATGACTGGATGTAGACTCCTGTTGGAAATTTCAAGGAAATGATTAAAAATGTCTAACACTTTTAATTAAGTGAGCACAAATAAGCAAAGTCAGCCATTGGCATGAATATTCAATTTTAATATTTAAAGAAAACATTTAATAGGAAAAAAGAAAAAATGAAGGGCATCTATAGTTTCACATATAAACACACTTATTCGATATGCTTATATGTACATTTATACTTATATGTGATTATATGTACTTTTACTGTATACCCTGTACTACATATACTAAACATTATACATATACTTTCTATATAAATGGTATAGATAGATAATAATAAGTAATTTATAGATAATAAGCCTTTATATTGTGCTTTAAAATTTGGAAAGTAAGTCTTTTACAAATATTATCTCATTTTATCCTTACAAAGACTCTGAAAGATAGGTGGTATTAATTATTCCCATTTTACAGATAAGGAAATTGAGATAAACAGAGGTTAAATGTCTTATCTAGGGTCATACAGCAATTAGGTCCCAATTAAGGCAACATTGGAACTCAGATCTTCCTGAATCCAGGACCAGGGCTCTATTGACTAGGCTGAAACAGTGTGTGTGTGTGTGTGTGTGTGTGTGTGTGTGTGTGTGTGTGCGTGCGCATGCATGTGTGTACACATACACACCTATGTTCCTCATTGTTTTATGTCAAGGCAAAGTTTTCCATACCTAAGAGTGGTACACCTCTACACTTCAATGATTCTATGATTTGATTGATATAAATTTCTCTCTCTGTCTCTCTCTCTCTCCCTCTGTTCCTCTCTCCCTCCCTCCCTCCCTCCCTCTCTCCTCTCTTTGCACTTATGCATACTGTCATCCATTCTTTCTTATCTTGCATGTTTCTTGTTAATGTCATCCTATAAATCCTCCCAGAAGGAGCCAACCAGGAGTACCCAAACTTTCTTCTGGATGTTTTAGCATTCCATTGAAAGCAGTGCAGTATTCAAGCTATCCCTCTTAGATTTGTTACACTTAATATGACTGACCTATTTCCTTTTTCTGATCATTCATTTCTTGCATAATCTCTTTGAAAGCACTCCTTGCTCTCAAGTCATTATCAATAATTCATTGTAACCCATGAAGAAAATAAAGGAGATCATGTAAAGGCAGGGAAATTTACCGTAAAATTTCATGTATCATTTCAAATAGAGGTAATCATGGGGTAGTGGATAGAGAGACAACCTCAGTCAAGAAAACCAGGTACATACTATTTCTGATATACACTGATTGCCAAACTCTAGATAAATTATTTTATATCTCAGAGCTCCAAGAAACATTTGAAAATGATAAGTTGCAGAACAGGTGCTGATCTGTTAAGTTTCAGACAAGACATTCCCTCTCCCAATTCTGGGGATTTTCATTGGCTGTTTCCTTGTAAAGCCACAAATGAACAGCTTTCCAGAGGACTACTGCCGTGAACAGCTTTCAAGATTCTGATTACATAGTATAGTGAACTCTTTTTTTTAAAGCAATTGGGGTTAAGTAACTTGCTAAAGGTTACTCAGCTAGTCATTATTTATGTGTGGGTGCTCATTTTCTGGGGCCAGATTCGATCCCAGGTCATCCCAACTCCAAGGCCAGTGCTCTTACTCACTGTGCCACCTAGCCACCCCATACAGTGAACTCTTTATTTATTCAATAACAAACCAAAGCAAAACATTCACAGAAAACCAAGGTACAGCATTCACAATGTTACAACTTATCACAGAAAATTAAAATACAGTATCTACCATGTCACAGTTCAACAACTTATCACTAAAATGGCCACAATAGTTTCCAGCAAAGTGGTCACATAGTTTTCAACAAAGTACATTCATTTAGTCAATCACAAAATCCTAAATTTAATCACAATGTACAAAACTCAAAGTTCTCCACCCCTAGGTCACAGTAAATCATAATCTTCTCAGTCAGTACACAGTATCCAAGTAAAGTCTTCTTTCAGCTTAACTCAAGGCTGGCTCTCAGCTTCCATTGTTCCTTTTCTAGGGTCCCAGCTCCAACTGTCACCTGGGTTCAAAGGCAGGCAGCTTCCAGTTCCTTGTCCAGCTCCTTCTCCAGTTCTTCATCTGATCCCCCTTCCATATTGAAGTTCCGAGTGTCCAGTCCACCTCAAGTCCTTCATAGTCCCTGTTTCTGGGAATACAAAGCTTGAAAGATCCACAATAATATTAATGCACATTACCAGCACCATCATCAATTCACTATCTGCCTGTGAAATCAACTCAGACCCACCAACAAGGTCTGAGAAATCAACACAAATTATCAACATAGATATGGACAAAGACCCACAAACAAGGTCCAAGAGGTCATCACAAATCATCAGTAAATTTCCAGGACCTCCAAAACCCTCCTCCAGGACTTCTGTAAACATGAAACCAGAAAATCCTCTTTCAGGGCTTCCACCAGGGCTTCTCTACAAAGTATCACAAACAAACATCAAAACAGACAGAGCAGACAAACAGCGTGCCAGGATACCACAAGTTTTCTCCTTCTTGACTCTGCCACCATGAGTCCTCTTCTCAGTTCTGCTGTCTCTAGCCTGGAAATTCTCCTCATATATGGTCATTAGCTCCTCCCCTTCCTGTTTCAAAAGTTCATGAGTTCTAGGGTTCACAAGTTGTGGGGTTCACATATTCTCTTTCTTAATAGACTTGATACAAGGCTCAAAAGAAACTTAAACTGAAACAAGGTGTTAATTCAATACCAGAAACAAGGTGTGAACTACTTCCATTACACCCTGTTCCTGGAATGCTCCCCCTCCTCATCTCTACCCGTCTCCTCCAGGCTTCCTGGGCTTCCTCCAAGTTCCAAGTAAATTACACTTTCTATAGGAAGATTTTCCTGATCCCCTTAATGATAGTGCCTTCCCTTCATTTGGTTATTTCTGATTTGTTCTGATTGTTTATATGTACTTATTTGAATATTGTCTTTTCCAGTAGATGGAGAGCAGGGTCTATCTTTTGCCTTCCTTTATGTCCTTAGTACTTGGAACATCAGCAAATGTTTATTGCCTGATTGACTGACTGCGTTGTTGGAAGGAGTTCTCTCATCTGGAACTCCCTCTACAATGAAATCATAGATCTAGTTCAAATCCAAATCACTTTTTAAAGTGTAAAATTTAAAGCAGAAAATTGAGAATTAGAAGGGACCACAAGGAACATCTAGTCTAATCCACATGAGTAAACATATGCAGATAACACTTTTTGGGAATGATAAATCAATCAACCTTACTGCTCAAAGCTAGGAAATTGGGGTTTTTTAGATGAATGAGTAAAAATTGGAGTTTTTTTAGATGAATGAGTAGAAAAAATGATAATTGTTTTAAAATTTTAATTATTAGCATGCTTACTGGTACAATGCCTTAAAAGAATTGTTGGAGGGGTAGGGGTCCATGCATATGAAATACTGTCTAGGATGTAAGATAATTCTGAATGTTTAATGGTTAGCTTTTTTTCCTCTCCTAATTATGAGGAATGGCTTTCTGGAAAGCAGAAATGGGAGGGGTATAGTGAGAAATAGAGGTGGTCTACAAATGAAAGATAGCAATAAAATTTAAAGCCAAAAAATGTGTTTGATGAATTATTGAACCTCAAATTTTTAGTTATTTCATAAACTACTGGATGGAGGGGGGAGAGGGAGAAATATGAGATGCCTTCACAGTTAAAAATTAGAAATACTGAACAAACCTCATCTTTTTCCCCAAAAAAAATCTTAATTAGCTTCTTTATTCTTATTATACATAAAGTTTATTAGGCACATACTCGGAATTTTAATGAGACTAAAAATAAATAGTTAAATGCATGACTTAAGCTTTGTTCTTATGAATGTGTGCCCTAGTATGCTCATCTCTACAAAGGTACCTAGGAAAATACACAGTTGTACTTTTAAAAATTTGCCCTAGGTCACATCAAATGATATGGCATCACAACTCGAGAGCAAACAATTCCGAATTGAAACTATGAAATTAAGAAAAGTGTGATATCTTAAATTTCTTAGTGCAGGCTAAACCCAGTATGTATTTATTCTAGCAAATCAACAAAGAAGCATTTGAATAGAGTTTTGGACTTGGAGTCAGAAAGACCTGAGTTCAAATCCTGCCTCAAACACTTGCTTGTGTGATAAGGGGCAAGTCATTTAACCCCTAAGGGGCTCAGTTTTCTCACGTGTAAAATGGGGGTGATAATAATAACACCAACCCACCCAAAGTACTTTGGAAACCTCAAAGTGTTACATAAATGCTAGATTATTACTGTAATTGTTATTACTCAAAGTTCTTCAGTTGTTTTTTCTGTATTATTTCATTCCTTTGGACTTCTATTGGACAAAGGAACTAGAGGGTGTTTTTTTACTTGAAAAAAGTGTATATCACTGATTAAATTCAGCTCATTATTGGAAAAATCTCATCATTTTGCAAGATCCTATCAGTCTTGGCATTGCACCTTATCATTACTCTCTGCCCCTCAGACTAAAGGGTAGAATCATCCAGAAATTTCAAAGCCTCCATTTAAGGAGGAAGCCGAGGCCAAAACGTCTGATTTCTTACCTAGGTGCTCTACTCTGAGACATCTCTGACTTTCTGCATCATCTTCCTAGTCAGCTGTTGTTCTTCTTTCGTTTTTGAAGAGGACCTATGACATAATGGGGTGATGTCTTGACTGGTCCAAGAATTGGATTGAAGTGAGGCAGAGTTGTACAAAGGCATAAAGTCCAGTAAGAAGACTAAAGTCAAAATAATTGGTGATGGCCCAGGAGGCAGTGGATGACCTTGGCACCTTCAATGTCTGACCAAACTTGCTTCAGCTGCCTAAATGGCCACTGGAACAAACAGTTCTCATGCACCCATTCCAATGTGGGGAAGTCTTTACATGCTTGAGGTAGACATCCCTTTAACTCACTGCTATATTTGAGGCTTATCAACCCCCGAACCTGGTATTTAGGCCATCTGCTGACAGTTTTATCAGGATGTGGCTGCTGTGCATGCTACAGTTTCTTGGAGTCATAGGTGAGAGTTGGGTGACAGAAGGACCCAGGTTGGTTACCATCCCCTCCACTTTTCAGCTTTCTTTTGTGTGTTGTCTTCCCCCATTGGACTATAAGCTCCTTGAGAGCTTTTTTTTTTTTTTTTTTGGTATTAGTAACCACAGTCCTTAGAAGTGACTGGAACATAGTAGGAGCTTAATAAATATTTATTTTATTGAATCAAAACATACATGCATTAAGTGTCTGCTATGAATAAAATCACATAAGAGATACCAGTCCTCCCTGAACACACCTGAACTCACAGGGCAAGCACTCAAATGGCGGTCAGAAGAAGCAATACAAGGATATTCTCAAGGTCTCTCTCAAGAACTTTGGAATTGATTATGTGACATGGGAGACACTAGCACAGGACTGCTCAGCATGGCATGCCCACATAAGAGAAGGTACTGTGATCTACAAGCAAAGTGGAATTGAAACAGCTCAAAAGAAACACAGCATGTGCAAACTCAGAGTACGCATCACAAATGTTCACATGAACTATTTATTTGTGCCCAACCTGCAGTAGAACATTTTGAGCTCATAGTGGTCTGATCAGCCACAGTTGGATGCATTGTGTCTTGATTTAGCATAGTGATGTCATTTTTGGTTCTCTTTGAGAATGCAGGAGAACAACCAACCAATTATGAGTAAAATATTGGGTAAGGTTCTAGCAACATAAAGACAAAAATGAAACAATGCCTGACCTCAAGGAACATGGACTTTGTTGGAGAACAACAACATGAACACAACTAAGTAAATAGAAGGGAAACTGAAAGGGAAAAAACACTAACGCTACAGAATCAGGGAAGGCTCTGTGGAAAAAGTCCATTTCTCTATCACTCCTTTGTCTGATCATGTTATTTCTGAAGTGCCAATTTTCCGAGGCTCCAGTTCCCATTCCCTAAAAATTCTCTTCAATTTCCCCTCTTTCAATGCAAATTTCCCTGACGTAGAATCTGATGTAATAGAATCGCTTAGACTACAACCCACCTAAGTGCATATCTTCTAAATTCCTTCTCATTTACCAGTCTACAAATGCACAAATGATTACACGTTTCTAAGTTATGGTTTTACCTGTTTCACATATTGACTTTACCAATCTGAAATAAAAGGACCACCAGAGTAGCAAAATAAAGGTTTTTAATTGAGGCAAGGGAATTGCAATTCAGAACACTACACAGCACCATAAATACTGGAGTGCCTAGGAAGGGAAGTGGCAGTATTTAAACACACTTCAACAGGGAGGAGTGCTCAGGAGTGGTGACTTCTATTCAGAACAGTGTGCTCCAGGTACATCAACAGGAAGTTTTCAAAGAAACCATAAGACCAGCTCCAACTGGTTTGAACTTGTTCTGACCATGGGGTCAGGATCAGGTAACCCCTCTGATGGTTGCATTCAACAATATAAAATATTATTTTATTGAGAATCATACAGAGGTCAGAAGAAGCACTACAAGGACACCTTCAAGGTCTCTCTGAAGAAGTTTAGCATCAATTGTGAAATGCAGGAGACATTGGCACAGGACCACTCAGCAAGGCATGACCACATCAAAGAAGAAACTGTGCTCTATGAGCAAAGCAGAATTGCAGTAATACAAAGAAAACATGAGACAGACTAATCTAGAGACATCTCCGTCCCAAATGTTCATGTAGACAATTTGTGCCCAAATTATGGCAGAGCCTTCTGAGCTCATATTAGACTGATCAGCCATAGTTGAACACACTGTTCCTTGACAGCAACATCATGATGTCATTGGTCTTCTTTGAGTAGGAAGGACAAACGACAACAACATGTATTTGTTTCCTCAATGTTCAGTTCTCAGTGGGTCTTAATAATAATGTAATATAATTGTGATAGTTCAAATTCTTTTTTCAATTAAATTATTTATTTTTAGTTTTCAACATTCACTTCCACAAGTTTTAAATTTTCTCCTACTCACTCCATCCCTCCCCAAGATGGCTTGCAATCTGATATGGACTCTACACATACATTTCTATTAGACACATTTTCACATTAGTCATGTTGCACGGAAGAATTATAACAAATGGGGAAAACCATGAGGAAAAAAAAGAGGATAGTCTGCTTCATTCTGCATTCTGACTCAACAGGTATTTTTCCCCCTCTGGGTGAGGCTAGCATTTTCCATCATGTGTTTTTTGTAATTGTTTTAGGTCCTTGCATTGCTGAGAAGGGTTAAGTCTATTAAAATTAGTCCTCATACACTGTAGCTATTACTGTATACAATGTTCTCCTGGTTCTGCTCCCCTCATTCAGCATCAGTTCCTATAAGTCTTTCCAAGTTTCTCTGAAGTCTGCCTATTCATCATTTCATATAGCACAATAGTATTCCATTACTATACCACAACTTGTTTAGCCATTCCCTGATTAATGGGAATCTCCTCAATTTCCAGTTATTAACCACCACAAAAAGAGCTGCTATAAATATTTTTATACATGTGGGTCCTTTTCTAATAGTTGAGATTCTTAAAATGCTCTGCTGGCTACAAATACTGACACTCAGAAAGTCTAGATGACTTGCTAGAAGTTATACAATTAAGTAAGTGGCAGATTTAGGACTTCAATCTAGGTTTTCTGAATCCAAGCCTAGTGGTTGTTTTGTGAAATTAACAAATTTTTATCCAACACTCATGTTCAAGAAAACACTGTAAGGTGCCCTAGGAATATAAAGATGTATAAGAAACAAGGCCTGCTCTATATGAGCTTGCAATCTAATGACAGGAAAGGAAATTTTTTTTATTGTTTAATTGTTTCAATCCTGTCTAACTCTTTCTTGTCCGCATTTGGGGTTTCCTTGGCAAAGATACCGGAGTATTTGCCATTTCCTTTTCCTGCTCATTTTACAGGTGAGGAAACTGAGGCAGAGTTAAGCAATGTGCCCACAGTTACATAGCTAGTGTCTAAGGCCAGATTTAAATACATGAATGTGAGTGTTCCTAACTCCAGGCCCAGCCCTCAATTCACTGCACAACCTAACTGCCCATTATACAAATAACTATTAAACAAGAAAGAGTGAGAGAAGTTCAGAAATTAGGTTCAGACAAAGTACTGTGAGAAATCTGAGAAGAAATGGATCATTTTTGGTGCCAGAGAAGGCTTCATGGAAGAAGTGGTATTGAAATTGGGCCTTGAAAGAAAAGAGAAACTTTAAAAGCTAGAGGTTAATGATGGGTTTGGGACAAGGGTAGATTTCAGGTATGGAGGACAGCATGACCAAAGGCCCAGAGAAAGAAGAGGACAGGCAAAGCCTATAAGCCAAGAAGCAATCTAGTTTAGGTATAAAGGGGAATAATATGAAATGAAAATATAAGATAAGGAATTTCTATAAAGTATAAAGCTGATACAGATGAGACAGATGATGCTCATGAGGAAGAAGAGGATGAAGATGATGGTGGTGGTGGTAGATGACCCACTAGACATTTATTTTTTTTCCTTCCTAAGTGAGTACTTGATATCCATGAAGCCAGAATTAGATTTAATAGTTCTTATCCTTTGATATTTTAAAGTTGTCATCTACCAAGGAACTGTCATCTAGGTGCATATTTAACTTATATGCACCAAAGTGTAATTTAAAGGACAAAATTTTGCCATGGGGTATACAACATGACTGTAGTTTCCTTCTCTCCCCTGGCTATTATGTTAGTTTTGCCTCTTTCAGGGGGATCATCGAACTGAAAGGGACCATAAGGCCTCCTCTTTTAAAGCCTTTTAGGTAATGAAGAAGGCCAAGGTTAAGTTATAAGGTAAATGACTCCTAGTGGAATAGAACAACTGTAACATAAAAAGTTGCCCTAAAGTGACATATCTTCCTAACTAATTATTCCCATGCGTGTGCTTCTTTTAGGGGCAGCTAGGTGGCACAGTAGGTAAAGTGCAAGACCTAGAGTCAAGAAGATCTAAGTTCAAATCCAGCCTCAGACACTTACTAATTATGTGACTTTGGGCAAGCCACTTAACTCAGTTTGCCTCAGTTTCCTCATCTGTAAAAGTAGCTGGAGGAGAAAATAGCATATCACCCCCAGTATCTTTGCAAAAATTACCCCACAAAGAAGAACACAACTAAAAATGACTAAATAAAAACCACAGGAAAAAATTGAACATCTTAATTTTCTCTCAAAAAAAAAAAACCAGAAAAAGAATGCTAATTGTTCCACTTTCTTTCTTTTTAAAAAGTAATTTATCTACCCTGCCCCACAATATTATGTCAAAAAAATCTCCTGACTCCAGGACTGGTGCTCTATTCACTACACAACCTAGCTGCCCCTAAAATCTTCCATTCTTGATGGCATCACAACTCAGGAGCAAACAATTCTAAGTTGGAAATAAATACCTTACATTTCTCACCATGCCAGTAAACTAAAGAAATCTAAGTATCTGCCTGCTTCTAGAGATAATTCAATTTAATTTAAATACATATTAAATGTTTTCTATGTGCAAGACACTGGTAGTCACTTGAGATATAAATATAGCAAGTATGCTCTGGTTTTAATCTCCCAAAGCTGCCACATTTCCACCTCAGGGTTCTAGGAATGGTCTAAGGGTTTGGGTTTTTTTGGAGGGGTCTCCTTTCTAATGCTATTAACTCAAATCCCTCCTCCCTTCCCCCTACTGTTAGACACCAATGAGTAGTTACTAACTCCATTTACCCACTTCACATCAATTAGCTTTTTCAAAGGATTTTTACTTTAATATACTGCATGAACAAAAGTATAAATATATCCCTCTAAAACCTTGGGGTACATTGCCCCCTATTTCAACACTATCTGTGGGGAGAGTGGGCTCAGACTTTGTTTCTCTGTAATGTTGGCCCCACTGAGTTCATGTCCAAATATGGTATTACTATCAGATGTGTCCTCATCTCAGATACTGTTTATCTGGGTATTGAAGGTCACTCCCAGAGAGATCACCACTTACTCCTTAGGGCATCTAAGCTGGGCCAGCTGTAAAACCCAGAGAGTAGAACACTTGTAGGCATTTTCTCCTCATCTTTTCAAACTCACAAGTTTGGCGTCTTTGCCAAGCCCTTCATGAGAAACAGAAAAGACCAAATGCAGAGACAAAGGAAGATTCATTTCTTAGTGTCACATGTTGGGCTAAGAGGGGAAAAGGCCCCCCAAGTCTGATGACCCAATCAAGTATAAAGGCTTCTCCTACTTAACCTAATTAGCAAAATGGAACCAGTTTTTTATGCTCAAGGTCCTCCAAGGAACTTCCAATAGTCATCACAATTCTCCCAGAAGTAGATTCTCCAAATAGCCTCTCCCCAAGGAGGGGACGTCTTCAGAGGCACTCTGTATATGTACAAAGATCAAAACCAAAATTTTTGGCCCTCAAGGAGCTTCTAATCTATTGGGAAACCACATGTATACTAATAATTATATGTAAAAAGAGATAGTTCTGTATATAGTAGGAGCAACATCCTAAGACGCCTTATTAGTTAAACTAGTTTTTCCTTAAAAGGTATTGCAACTCTTCTTGAGACTTAATTGTTCTAGGCTTTCACTTTTGGCACAGCTTCCTGCTGGCCTAAGTATAAAAATACAGCAAAAGAGAGTCAGCTACTTTCTCAAGCTTCAAACCTGTATGATCAATCCAGAAACAAGAAGCTACACTCAAATAACTCAATATTGTATCCTCATTAAATATCCTACCCCTTCTATGGGCAAGTAAAGTGTCTTGTTAACAGTTTGAGTGGTTCATTTGGTCCCCAATCTTGAACCTGAACTACTTTACCAGCCTTAGTCAGTAAGGTTCTCCTAAAAATAGATTCCTATATTTTTTTTAAGTCTTAAAGAAGAAAGATGATGGGATTGTTAGAAAGTCTTTAAAAAACATATTCTGTTAATTCCTTTAGGATTTCTTTTAGGTTAACTCTCTAATCTTCTTCAAAGTCTTAGGTAGTGGGATTGTCCTGAATTAACAGAGCAGATAATGCTTTTTTCCTATCCCCCAGAACTACTCAAAACAGTTCCTCCTGTCCTACTCTGCAATATGTAGAGGCTTCATCTTATGTCATTAAACTAGCTATTCCCATATTGAGTGGAGATACTACCATATAGTATTATACTAGTTCCCTAAATTTTTTATTAATGTAAATCCAAGTTTTAAGTATTTAGTATTTCCCTTTATAGTTCCCCAGTATAGGAGGAAAGGAGAAGGAAGGGATGAAAAGGAAAAAGAAAGAATGAGGGAGAGAGAGAGAGAGACAGACAGAGAGAGAGAGAGAGAGAGAGAGAGAGAGAGAGAGAGAGAGAGAGAGAGAGAGAGAGAAAGAGAGAAACACCAGTCAGGTAGAACCAGTTAGTTCTACCTGTGACTTGCAGTATTATCTAAAACCTGTTGCTTCAGTTTGTTCATCTGTCAAACAAAGTCAATTAAACCTCAGAATTGTCCTGAGGAACATAATGGATAAAAGCAAAACCAAACAAAATCTTAAAATGCTCTAAGCTTCTCAGAGTTATCTGGCTATAGTAGCATCTGTCCAATAGTGTAGTTTGTGAGTCAACAGATGGCACTCACTCTTCATTAGTTTCAGTATGGCCTGCACCCCAGCTAACTGCTATCTTGCTCTTTTTATAAGGGAAGTAGGTCAGCAGGAAGCATGGAGTAGCAATAAACAGTTGCATGTGTAGAATGATCAGTTCTTTGCATTATTCATTGACAATATTGATTGCCTAGCTGAATTTGCACAGACACAGTATTTCAAAGTATCCTCTGTAGAACTTGAGATGTGATGTCAAGAAAAATCTCTGGGAGACCCAGAGACATACATAATAACTGTTTATGTGAGTTGACCTCCTATCTCCTTCCTTAATCTTGCCCCCTGATTCAACAGAAAGTACAAATATAATAAATGTTTATAAAGGGGACCTTTCCTTTACCATGAACTTTCACCATGGAAGCAATCCTACTATTGCCAGCAGGGCGTCTTCTCATAAGAGTTTATAACTTGATTCTATGGTTGTGGGGAGAACTCAGTTCTATTGCTTCTTCCTCCTCTACCATATTTGTTGGCCCCCTTGCTTCTGAGTATCCCTTAAAACTCCATTGGATATTTTTTCTCCTTTCCTTCAAGTTCCATAAATGTGTAGGGAAAAAAATTAAATGAGCTCCTTATTCATGGGAAAAAGCACAATACCGTGGGTAAAGTTCTAGATTTGGAGTCAGAGGACTGGGTTTTAAACCTAGGTTTTGCTATTTACTATTTGCATGACCTTAAGCAAGTCATCTCATTTCTCCTGCCTCAGTTTCTTCATCTGGAAAATGCAGAGGTTAAATTCAGAGACCTCTAAGTCTAGGACTTTATCAGCCTCTGAACTATTCCTCCCTTCAAGAAAATCTGCCCTATGCAGAAGGGAAAGGAACCCAAGGCCAAGGGGACTTTTTTATCTAAAAATCTTCATTTTCATTTGGTGTCTTCATGACATTAAAAAAAAAATGTGGGTGTGGCAATCTTGGTTGAATTTCATACAGTCACCAGCTAAACTTACACTTGAGAATGCCCTGGACTAATCCTCCAGGATTCCATGGAGCTATCAAAATACATAACTGTGCCAAGTTTCCTGTTGTTCTTTAGCAACTCTGGTGCCTTCCCATGGGGGTGCAAGTTCCATGATTCCAGATGCACACACTTCTATCCTCCCTGCCGATATCTGTCACCCAAAACAGAGGTTCCTGGTGACCCAAGTTTTTGAAAGACAAATAGTCTGAGGATCATTGCTTCAGGGTTTTTCCCCCTTGTGGAAAAACCTGTGAATTGCAGTTTTCTATCAATGTATCTTCCTGACCTCTTATGTAATTCACATTCTGAAAGATCAGGAGTCATTCCACAACAAATTTTTGAGGAGGTTAAAAAGTAAATAAATTGCAACTTGCTGACCTGTGTTCATTTCACCAAGGTTAATCATCCTTTCTGCTCCTCTAGTGTTTTCTCAAACTGCTCCAGTTTCTTGGTAAATGTCACCACCTTCTTTTACTATGGGTAAATTCTCCAAGTGTGTTTCTTTGACTTCTCTTCTTTCCCTTTTTGGGGAAAGATGTTAATATTTCTTCCCCTTACATCCCCCCAAAATAAATGCTACCAGAAAATCAGTGCCTTCCAGCTTTGAACTAGAAGTTCACTGAGTCTTGTTCATTAAAAAAAAAAAGTTAAAAGAATAATAATAAAAAAGCCCAACAAACTCAACAATTATCATTAACATCATTTACATGACAGTCACTATGCTAAGCATTATGGTAGAAGCTGCTAGGTAACACAGGTTCCTGGACATGGACTCAGTTCTTGTTCATTTAAAAAAAAATTAAAAAGAATAATAATAAAATGAAATAAATAAAATATCAATGAACTCAATAAGCATCATTAACATCTTCTACCTGAAAGCCACTATACTAAACATTATGGCAGAAGCTACTAGGTGGCAAAATGAATAGGGTGCTGAACCTGGACTCAAGAAAACCTGAGTTCAAATCTAGCTTCATTTACTAGCGTGTGACTCTGGAAAAGTCACTTAACCTCTGTTTGCCTTAGTTTTCTCAACTATAAATGGGAATAACAGCAACACCTTCCTCATAAAGTGGTGAGGATCAAATGAGATATCTGTAAAAGCACTTAGCACAGTACCTGTCACATAGTAGGTGCTATACATGTGTATTCCCTTCCTTTTCTGCTTATGAGTAAATACTCCCAAGAATTTGTGACTTTGATGTGGGTTTTCCCTCCAAAAATGCATATTCCAAGGAATATGAAGACAAAAAAATTAAACAATCACTGTCATTGACTGATTATAACTTAGAAATGGATCACTTACAAAATGTAGTATAAACGTTAACTAGCTGTTCCTACTGCAACAAACACTGCATATAAGAAAATTCCCAAGATCAAAATATAACACCATTTGCTGTTTTTCACCTTATTAGTTCCCCAAATGTGCGACTATATTGCCACTCGAGAAAGCAAGAAAAAAGGAGAAAAAACAAGAGAGGAAGAGAAGGGAAGGGAAGAGAAAAGAAGAGGGAAAAGAAGAGGAGAAGAGAGGAAAAACAAGAAAGTAAAGAAAGAGAAGAACGTTTATTAAGTGTTTACTACATACAAAATACTATATTAAGCATTGGGAATATAAATTTAAAAAAATAAGATCACTGGCTCTCAAGCATCTCACTTTCTAATACAGAGAGAGATCTAGGACAGCAAGGTGTTACAGTGGATAGAGCACTGGGTGTGGAATCAGGAAGAGTCATCTTGCTTAACTACATGTGTGACCCTGAGCAAGTCACTTGACTC
Organism: Gymnobelideus leadbeateri; assembly: GCA_011680675.1. Lineage (NCBI taxonomy): Eukaryota > Metazoa > Chordata > Mammalia > Diprotodontia > Petauridae > Gymnobelideus > Gymnobelideus leadbeateri. Next base: position 16,256 of record WOXC01004250.1, on the reverse strand, counting down.
TGCTTCAGTTTTCTCATCTGTTAAATGAACTGGAGAAAGAGATGGCAAACCACTCCAGTATTATTGCTAAGAAAACCCCAAATAGGATCACAAAGAGTTAGACACAACTGAAAATGACTCACCAACAGCAATAAATAATTTAGAGACAACCAGGTGGCACAGTGAATGGTCAGGAAAATCTGAGTTCAAATCTGGCCTCAGACACTTACTATGTGACCATGGGCAAGTCACTTAACCCTGTTTACCTCAGTTTCCTCATCTGTAAAATGAGCTGGAGGAGGAAATGGTGAAGCACTCCACTATCTTTATCAAGAAAATCCCAAATGGAGGAAGTTAGGTGGCATAGTGAATAGAGCACCAGCTCTGTAGTCAGGAGGACTTGAGTTCAAATCCAGCCTCAGACACTTAACACTTACTAGCCATGTGACCTTGGGCAAGTCACTTAACCTCAATTACTGTATGCAATATTCACTATGCCTATGGCAATTATAAATAGGCTTATGTGGTTATTAATCACAAAATATATCAGGCTCTCTATATGGGGGATAAAGCCAGAACATTTATTAAAATACCAAATAACTGAGTCCCAAAACCAGAAAGTCAAAGCCATCAGAGTGGTTATGAAATTGGCACATGTAGTTAACGTAGTAAACAACCATATTCTCAAGCCTTCAAAACAGAACAGGATACCTCAGGCAAAGGTCCTTCTCTCCCCACTTATAGCAACTGCTCAGCATCCAGGAAGCATGCTCCCAACAGCTCTGGCCCCCCGCAGTTCCGGTCCCTGGCAGTCCCCAACAAGAGTCCTTAGCAGAAATTCTGGCTGGCTCAAAAAGGGGTTTGTACCTCCACCTCTACCTTGGCAGCTGCTGCTGCTGCTGCTGCTGCCACCACCACCACCAGTCCCCACTGGAACTCTAGCTCCCCCCCTTCCTTTTGCCCCGCCCCTTCCTGCTATGTCAGCAAGTCCAATGGGGCAAGGAAGATCTTTAAATCCCATAATCCTTACAATTACCCTGCCTTCCCCCCTCCAAAAAGCAAAAAAAAAAAAAAAAATCCCAAATGGAGACACAAGGAGTTGGACATGACTGGAACAACTGGAAAACAAAAATAAAACATCTATAAGAGGTTTCAACTTCAAGTTAGACAGTAAGGTCCTTACAGTACAGCAGCAAAGTAGATGTTAATGCATCTTTTTCAGTGCTTTCTCCATTTATGATACTATAGCATTATCTGATTTGAGTTACTTGGAATAAGAACTTTCTTTTCTGGGCCTTCAGTAGCTGTGGCCTCTGAAGACTCAGGCCTCCAGTCCCTACAAAGGCAGTGGTTAGATCACAGTCCCACCCCATGGACAATGACTGGAGAGCCTGGCTACAAGCAGACTTGGTCCTGGGAGAGAGCAGAAGGTTCTGCTGTTCCTAAGGATCTTAGACTCAGGGTCCTCAGCTGACTCCACCAGCTTCTAAGGGCGCCTGGTAAAGGTGGTAGCAATGGTTTGACCTTCCTGACACATGCCACCTCATAGGTCTCTGTGAGAGTGCCTTTCTGCCCCTTCTGAATGATTAACCTGTTTGCTCATTAGTGGCAATTGGACAGCAGTTGGTGTTAAAGGCAGTGGGAATGATGATTCCTTCTCCAAAAGGAGTTTTTCCTTTCTATGATGGTGGCTATGGGGGCCAGACTGGAAGCAGGCTATGTTGGGGAACCACTATTCCCAGCACTCTTGGGTTTACCTGTTATCCACAATTCCAGATAGAGAAATAATATTTTCCTTAAACTTGTTATAGCTAGGACATAAATACGCCATTATTACAGGTAACAAATTCTCAGTTCAAATATTATAAATCAACAATAAGATTCATATAATAAAACCTAGCATTCTAAGTGTGTTGTTTGCTCAATCAAGTATAGTAATTATATTGATAAAGTTACTTTAGTATCATAAAGTTGGTACCCATCACTGTGTCTTGTACAGAGTAAGTGCCTAATAGACATTTATTTATTTAAATGAATAATTATTTGAATGAGTCATATACTCATATATCCCAAAATGGTCTAATTTTTCTTAAGTGGAATTTAAATGAATTTGCTCATTCATCTTAATTTTAAAATTCTCAGAATAGCTCTATGCTAACATCTCCCAAATTGTGTTCTACAAAACCTTTGATTCCCCAAAACAGTTTAAACATTTTATTTATTTTTTTCTGGAGGGACAGAGTGTTGTAATAATGAGCAAGTACATTTTGCAAACTTATATACAAATGTTATTAAAAACATGACCAGGAAAGGGGCTTTTAAGCTCAGTTTGACTCTTGATCCCATCCAGTAACTTCTGAAGAGGTATACATGTAGGAAACACACATGGTCAGAACACATGAAGAGAAGGACCTTTGATGCTTGTCCTAACTATGTCATAACTATGACAGTTATGCTATTCCTGTCAATTCTCTGGTGTTTCAATGCAAAAAGCCTCTACTGGACCTGTAGTCTCACTGGATGTATTTTTTTTCCAGACATGGTATCTATTGGACACTGCTCCCTACTGGTCTCATGTAGCTATTGCTAAGCATTGCCCCAGTCCCATGATCCCAGTGGTCCCATGGTCATCATCAGACCAGGCTCTGCTGAGCATGAAGTTTGGGAGCTTTTCTTGTTGGAGTTTCTGAATTCAGTTTGAGCCCTTAAATATCTAGTTTTTATAAGAGGACATAGCAGGAGGAGGGAGCTCTATCATGATCTTTTACTCTGAAGCCCTCAGGTATTCTCTGATACAACTTTTTCAGAGAAAAAAAAATAAATTAGATATGGGGTGGGGAAGAAAGGAAACAGAGAAAAGTCCTCCTAGGAATCTCTTGTGAGGAGTGGTCCATTTGTTTTCTTTCATAGCCAAGGCTAGGATAGGTGACATTATCCATAGGTTTTAAAGCAAATAAAACAAAGTAAAAAGCATCCCAGGATAGTGTAGTAGATAAAGCATTGGATTTTGAGTCAACCTCTGACATTTATTAATTACGTGACAAGACAAATTACATTTCTGAGGCTTAGTTTACTCATCTATAAAATAGAGATGATACCTGCAGTACTTATCTCAGAGTGCTATTGAAAACCAGATATATACATACACATATATATTTATGCATATGTGTAGTATGTATATAGGTATGTGTATATACCTGTATATACTTTTAAAACCCTAAAGCACTTTATAAATGTTATTAATTACATGAATTATGCTTTTAATGCATTTCTTTTGTCCTTTAATAGTGTAGTTATATGCTCTGTCTGTTTTTAACTATATTTTCTGTAGGGGTATAGAGTGTATTCAGGAAAGACTAGTACTTCTGATGTGAAGACTGCTGAGTCCTTTTCCAGGCTGCTTTCTGTAAAGCCAAGCATGAGCAGCTCTCCAAAGGACTGCTGCTGTTAATAGCTTTAAGGTTCTCATCACATAGTATAGTGAACTCTATTTATTCAGTAATAAACTAAAACAAAACATTCACAGAAATCAAAGTACAGTATTCACAATGTATTCACATAACTTATCATTAAAGTGGCCATGTAGTTTTAAACAAAAGATATCATTCAGTAAGTCCTTAACTCAATCATCCTTAAGAAGCCTCCTTCAATTGAGGACACAAAGTACAATAGTCAAAGTTCTCCACCCCTAGGTCACATTGTCTTAATCTCTCAGTCAAAAATTCTTCTTTCTTCTTGATTGGAGATTAGCTTCCAATCATCCTTAACTCAGTCATCCTTAAGAAGCAAGCCTCCTTAAGGGACACAAAGTACCAAGGTCAAAGTTCTCCACCCTTAGGTCACATTGAATCACGATCTTCTCAGTCAGCACTAAGTACCCAAGGAGAGGTCTTTTCATCTTGACTTAGGGTTGGCTCCCAAATTCCATGGGTCCAGCTCCTGCCTGAATCTACCCACTCATCACCTGGATTCACAGGTAGGCAGCTCTTAGCTCCTTGTCCAGTTCCTTGCCCAGTTCCCATTCCCTATTGAAGCTCACAGTGTCCAGACCACCTCAAATCCTTCACAGTTCCTGTTTCTGGGAAGACAAAGCTTAACAGAGCCACAATAATATTCATACACATTGCCAGCACCATCTTCGATTCACTATCTGCCTGTGAAATCAACATAGACCCACCAACAAAGTCTGAAAACTCAACATAAATCATCATCCCAGGACCTCTGAAACCCTCCTCCAGGACTTCTGTAAACAGACAACAAGAAAATCCTCTTTCAGGGCTTCTAGTAAGGTCCCAGGGCTTCTGTACAAAGCATCACAAACAAAAATCAACATAGACAGAACAGACAGAGTATCTAGCCCCCACAACCATTCCCCTTCTCAGTTCTGCTCTCTCCCAGCTTGGGCTTTTTCTTATGTATGGTCATTAGCTCCTCCCTGTTCCACCCCTTCCTGTTGCATCAGCAAATTCCTCCTACTGTGGATTTCACAAGTTCTGTTTCTTAACAAAGACTTAATATAATCAAGGGCAAAGCTCAACTGAAACAAGGTGCTAAGTACTTGTTTGCTTGCCATTACACTTTCTACCTGTGGTATCCACCTGTTCCACCTAATTCTCATCTGTGTCTCCAAGAAGCTGTAGCACACATAGTGATTACATCCCTGTAAAGCAATTCTGTAGGCAGGCTAAACTGGATTGAGGGAAACCGAAGGTTCTCAAACCTGTTGGTGAGTTAGGAGGTGTCTACCCCAAACATGTGAAGACTTCCCCTGATGGAATTGATGGAAGAGAACAATCTGTTCCAACACCCATGAAGGTAGCTGAAGCAGATGCTATGGAGCACTTAGAGCTTGGTTAGAAGATGCAAAGATCATCCACTGCATCTTGAGCCATCACCAATCATGTTGATTCTGTCCTGTCAACTGGACTGATATGACTCTGGAGGAGAGAGTGAGACTGACAACTTCATGCAACTCTGTCTCACTTAAATCTAATTTAAGCATGAATCAAAAGACATCATCCATAGCATTTTGCCTATCTCAAACACCTTTGGTGACAGACAAGTGATGAAGCAGCAGGTGCAGATACACTGGGATCTATAGGCACAATCCTGCATACAAGTGGCCTGGGTCATAGGGTCATTACACTGGAAGGAGCACTGGGATTTGACAACCCTCTGGGTGTGTGAGCAGTCTGCTCACCTCCTGGTGTGAGGGAGGGGCTACTAAAGGTACCCTAAAAATTGTCTGTTTACCCAATCCTGGCCTGATTACCAAGGCAGGCAGGGATCTCATTCTGTGGCCAAAACACAAAAAAAAAAATGTACAAAAATGTCTGCAACAATGCTTTCACTCACCATCAGCACATAGAATATAGAATGTGCATACACTTATAAGAGCACAAAATTCAGTAGACCTGAAAGATGAATGGCTCTTGTTGCAAGAGAACTCAGCAGGTACCACATCCAAATAGTAGCCCTGAGTAAAACAAGGCTGGCAAATAATGGTCAGCTTACTGAAGTTGGAGCTGGATATACATTTTTCTGGAGTGACCACAGTGAAGGGGAGTGCCATGAATCTGGTGTAAGTTTTGCAATCAAAACTAATCTAGTCAACAAGCTTATATGCCTACCGAAAAAGAGTAAATGACAGACTCATGACAATGCAATTGTCACTTGCAGGAAAATGTCATTCCACCATCAGTGCCTATTCTCCCACCATGATTAATCATTTATCCTGATGAGGTTAAAGAAAAAAAAGTATGAAGGCTTGGAGCCCCTTATCATCAATGTGCCAAAAGACAACAACATTGTAATTTTGGGTGACTTTAATGCTAGAGTAAACTCACACTACCAGACAAGGCAGGGATTCCCCAAGGCAAAATGCCTACCAGAAGAATTAAGGTCAACAGATTAGAGCTCTTCTCTGAGAAGGAACAGTTTGTTGCTAACTTGAAGGGAAAGCTGAGTAGCTGAGTCAACACACAGTTGGTAACAATGGAACAGAAAAGGAATGGGCAACTTTCAGAGATTTGTTGTATAGCATTGGATTTGCTCATGTGGGTCAGAACACTCACAAACATCAAAACTGCTTTGATGAAAATGATGGGGAAATTCAGAAGTTGCTAAATGAAAAACAAGAAGTCCACAGGGTTTACCAGCAGGCTAGTCATCCATCTCTAAGAAGGCAGCATTTAATTCTATCAAAAGCAGAGTACAAACAAAGCTTAGAGAGTTGCAGGATTCTTGGCTCAGTAAGAAGGTAGATGGAATTCAGTTTTATGCTGATAGTAACAATCCAAAGTGATTACATGATACCCTGAGGGCTCTTTATGGATCAAAGACTATAGTGCATTTCAACTACTAAGCTAATGGAGCCACATTGATTAGTGATAAAGACATGACCTAGAGAGATGAACTGACCACTTCCATAGTGTTCTTAACAAACTATCATCAATCAGTGCTTTTACCTTTTACCTTTTACCTCAGGTTGAATTCCTCCCTTACTGACATTCCAACTGAAGGAGAGGTTTTGAATGCCTTTAGGCTCTTTTCATGTGACAAAACAGCTGGTGATGAGTCTATTCCAGCCAAGAGTTACAAGGTAAGGGCTTCCATTGCTCATACAAAAGCTGACTGAAATTTTCCAGGTTATATGGCAAGAGGAGGTTATCACCCAGGAGTTCAAGGATGCCTCCATTGTCCATCTCTATAAAGGTAAAGGAAATAGATGGCCCTGTGACAATAAAGGAGGGGGGGTGGGGTTTCTCTCTTAGTCATTGCTTTCTCAGTCAACAATGGAGTGAGACAAGGCTGTGTGCTTGTTCCCATGCTTTTTAGCGTGATGTTTTCATCATGTTGTCAAATGCTTTCAAAGAGGATGAACACAGCATCAAGGTCAGCTACTGCACTGATGATAAATTTTTGAATTTGAAAAAGCTTCAAGCCAAGACCAAAGTGAAGGGAGTGTGGTGCATGATTTTCTGTTTGTAGATGACTGTATACTCGATGCAGCCTCTAAAGCTGAGCTACAACAAAGTATGGATCAATTCTCTGCTGCTTGTGTTAATTTTGGCAGAACAATTAACACCAAAACATAGGGGCTCCATCAGCCAACCACATGTGGAATCATCAGTTGCCACAAATGGAAAAGTTTTGAATGTTGTGGATAAGTTCATTTACCTTGGTAGTGTACTTTCTAGGGATGTATTCCCATTGATAATGAAGTTGACACACACATTGCCAGAGCTAATGTTGGACCCAACTCCACTCTGCCCCTCCCTCTTTGATTTGTCACTTTGCCCTTCCTGAATGTCAGACACAAATCCCCTCACCCTTTCCTTGATTTGTAAAACAGGCAGCCCAACCTTTTCTTAATTGATTTGTAAAACAGAGAACTCCACCTTGCTTAATCTGTAAACAGGCAGAACCCCCACCCCTTGCTTACCCTTGATTAATCTATGGGTGGGAGTCCCAGCCTGGGGTTTCACGCCAGCCGGAAATTCAAATGTATACTGACCAGTCATTGGAGTTTCAGCTTACATCACTGTAATTTCAGCTTACATAACCTGGCTATGGAACCTCTATAAAACCTGTACACTGTCTGTGCCAAAGTGCTGTCTGATTTTGGTGACCATGTACCCTAACAGTCCCACGGTATTCTGTGGTAATAAAATCCACTTTTTAAATTTAATCTTGGGGATCTTCTGTCTCACTTTTATTAAGGTACAACATTAGCTCAGTGTTTAGGAGACTTTGAAGTAAAGTATGGAAAAAAAGAGGTATTAGACAATCAAATTGAAGGTCTGCAGAGCTGTTATGCTGACTTCATTGTTATATGTCTGTGAAACCTGGACAATCTACCAGCACCAAGCAAGGAAACTGAATCACTTCCATTTGAATTGTCTTAGGAAGATTCTGAAGATCACCTGGCAGGATAAAGTATTGTACACTGAGGACCTTTCTCAAACTAAACTGCCAAGTATTCAAACTCTATTACAGAGAATGTCAGACTTTTTATGGAGAACTCACATATGTCAAGTGTTAACATGGTGGTCAGAAGAAGCAATACAAGGATACTCTCAAGGTCTCATTTAAGAACTTTGGAATTGATTATGTGACATTGGAGACACTGGGAAAGGACCCCTCTACAAGGTGTACTCACATCAGAGAAGGTGCTGTGCTCTATGAGCAAAGCAGAATTGAAATAACGCAAAAGAAATGCTAGATGCACAAATTAGAGAATCTACCCCAAATATTCATATGGACTATTTGTGGGAGAACATTCTAAGCTTGTATTGTTCTTATCAACCACAGTTGGACACACTGTAACTTGACATAGTGATGTCATTTTGGTCCTCTTTGAGAATGAACCACACCCAACCATATTTTCTGTCATAAATTACTTCCTTTGTCCAAAATTATTTTAAAGCAATGGAAATGTTTAAACTTTTTTGGTGAAAAATGAAAATGAAGAGAATACCAACTGTCTAATTTAACCTAAAAAAGTAGATTTTAATATTTTAAATCATAAATATGGAAGGTACTCAAAAGATTCAGTCTAGTACCTTCTTTTATTCTATTGGACAATAAAGTGATATATTGTCTTAGAACCAAATTCCCTACTACCTTAGAATCAAACCTTAGAACTAGGGAGAATCTTATAGATTATCTTGTATAAGAGCCTCATTTAGAAAAGAAGGAAAGTAAGAACATCTCAAGATTCCCATGAGTATACAGTTATTACCCAAGATTCACATAATAAAATGTAATGGGATAACCCCTGACCAGTGAATTAGGAGACCTGTAGAAAGAATAGTCCCAGTTCTTTTTCTAAATGACTTTGTGATAGGACCCCATTAAAGACAGCCCAGGACTTTGAATTCAAGATCCTTGGCAATAGTAGAACCAACCAGACCAAAGGTCCTACTTCCAACCTAACCCCCACAACCACTGTCAACCACCAGAGCGGGAGCAACCCCTTGCAGAGATGGGGTTATCATTCCAACCATTACCACCATCAAGTTAGTGAACTGCCATTGGCAGGGCAGGTAGTAACAGCAACAATATTTATATAATATTTTAAAAAGTTGCAAAAAAGATTTATAAATATTGTTAAATTTTATCATCACAAATGACCTTAGATCATAGGAGCTATTATTATCTCCAGATGTGGAAACTTAGGCATACAGAAATAGGCATTATATAAATTACCCCAATTTACACAATTAGTAAGTGTCTGGGACTGGAATTGAACTCAGGTCTTCCCAACTCTATTTAAGTCCATTATTCTGTTCTCTGCATCATCTAACTAAAAAAGCAAGGTATTTTAAGAGACAGGTAATAATGTGCCTTATAGTTCAATACACTGTGATCACCTCAAAAACAACCTTCCCTCAGATCCCAGGAGAAGTAAACTAGGACTACCCTGAGTCCAGTAGCACTGGGAATAGCAGCATACCCAATCTCCCTTATCCCAGATTAGTGCTCTGATTCCAACCCAAGTGTAATCACTACCCTTCCAACAGCCATGAGAATAACCCTTATGGAGGTGTGACCCAACAGCTAACTGCCTCTACAGGTTCTTCAGTTCCTGACTCCTCAATACCCTAAGTTACTGAAAACCTAGAAATGAGAATCCTTGACACTAATGGCCTTGGAGCTCTCAAAGGGTAAAACACCAGAAACTAATAGGACCTTTTGGATAGAAATGATAATAAAGAAGAATCATTACCATGCTCTTTGTCACTGAAATTTAAGGACCACTGAACCTTTCTACCATCATTCATATACATACACACACACATACACATACATATGTGTATGTATACACACACACATATACATACATACATGTATACTGCGTATATGCATATATATACACATATGTGTATATATGTGTGTGTGTATTACCTCCTTCTTGACATGATCTCCTTGAATGAGAGCTTCTTGGGAGTAGGGACTGTCTTGCTTTTTGATTTGTATATCCAGTCTATAGCACTAAGTGTCACACATTGTTATACTTAGTAAATCCTTTTTCATTCAGAATATCACTTGCCCTACCTCCTTGAAAGAGTATATAAATGAGGACTAGCATTATTATTGGAGTGGTTAGGTGTCACAGAGTACAGAGAATTGTCCTTGGAATCAGGAGACTCATCTTCCTGAGTTAAAATCTGGCCTCAGACGCTATTTGTGTGAACCTGGGCAAATCATTTAACCTTGTTTGTTTCAGTTTCCTCATCTGTGAAATGAGCTGGAGAAGGAAATGGAAAACCCCTCCAGTATCTTTACCAATAAAACCCCAAATGGGGTCAGGAAGAGTCAGACACAACTTAAAAAGGACTGAATAGTAGCATTATTATTTTTTTGCTAAAATTATTTGAAAATTATAAGATAATAGACAATGCCCCTGGTGTGCAGAAGCTCAGATGATTGGGTGTGCAGAGGCCTGGTCAACGTGGCAAGTCGATCCACTAACCTCAAGGGCCATTCAAAGGCCTATCACTTCAGGGCTGGGATCAGACAGAGCTAGGTAAAAGATAAATGCAGGGTCAATGGCACTGGCAGCGGCTGCTCTTGGAACTACTGACCCATGGCCTGGAAATTTAAAAAGTCCCTATCTGAACTTCCAGGGACCAGGATGGCAGAGTGAACCCCAGTTGCTTCGATCTCCCCTTCTGACCCTGAAAACACAGTAATTATTGCCCTAGGGCAAAATTTTAAACAGTAAAGACTTGGGAACCCCAGAGGAAGGGTGTGGCTAAGGCCCTGCCTCAAAATGGGCAAAAAAAAAAAAAAAACTGCAAAAACAAAGACTCTAGAATCCTATTATTGTGAGAGGGAGGAACCAAATTCAGAAAGAGACATTATTGACTCCACACACACAGCTGAAGCCTCAACAGAGAATGTGAACTGGTCTCAAGCACAGAAAGTATTCTTAGATGAGCTCAAAAAGAACTTCAAAAACCTAATTAGAGAGGTAGAAGATAAAATCAAAATTGTGAAATTAGAAAAACATTACAATGAAGAAAATAGCTCCTTAAAAAGAAAAATGGGGGCAGCTAGGTGGCGCAGTGAGTAGAGCGTCGGCCCTGGAGTCAGAAGGACCTGAGTTCGGATCCGGCCTCAGACACTTAACGCACACACAAACAAAAACCTAGCCGTGTGACCTTGGGCAAGTTACTTAACCCCAATTGCCCTCCAAAAAAAAAAGAAAAATGTATGAACTAAAAATGAAATCTGAACATATGGAAAAGGAGCTTCAAAAACTAACAGAGGAAAATAATTCACTAAAAATTAGAATCAACCAAATTGAAGCAAATGACTCTATGAGGCATGAAGAATCAGTCAAACAAAACATCAAAAATGAAAAATTAGAAAAAGAGGTAAAATATCTCAATGGAAAAATAACTCACCTGAAAAACAGATCCAGGAGAGATAATGTGAGAATTATTGGTCTAACAGAAAATCATGATGAAAAAATGAGCCTGGACAATATCTTCCAAGAGCTCATCAAGGAAACTGCCCTGAGATACAAGAACCAGAGGTAAAATAGAAATCAAGAGAATCCACCAGACACCTCCTGAAAGAGATCCCAAATTGAAAAGTCTATAAAATGTTGTCGCCAAATTCCAGAACTATTAGGTAAAGGAGAAAATACTACAAGCAGCCAGAAAGAAATAATTCAAATATCATAGAACTACAGTGAGGATTGCACAGGATCTGGCAGCTTCTATATTGAAAGACTGGAGGAACTGGAATATGATTTTTCACAAGGCAAAAGAACTCAGGTTACAACCAAGAATCACCTACCCAGTGAAACTGAGCATAATCTTCCAGAGAAGGAAATGGTCATTCAATGATATAATGGACTTCCAGACCTTCCTGAGGAAAAAGCCAGAGCTCAATGGAAAATTCAACCTCCAATTACAAGACTCAAGATAGACATAGAAAGGTAGATAGGAAACACACACACACACATACATACACACACACATACACACACACACAACCTGTTATTTAACAAGAGCAAACTGTTTACATCCCTATATGGGAAGCTGATACCCATAATATTGTGAATTCTATACCTATGTTATAGACATCTAAAAGGTATATAGATAAATAGAGGGTGTGAGTATAAATTATACAAAATGATGATTAAAAAAACCTTATTAAGGGCTGCAAAGGGACTGCAATGGAAGAAGAGGAAAGAATGAAGCAGAAAAGGGTAAATTGTGCCACACAAAGAGGCATAAAAACATTATAGTAGAGGGAAAGAAGGGAGGGAGATGAGCATTATGCTAGCTTTTCCTTTGCTGGTTCTGGTGTATGGAGGGAATAACATAATCAATTAAGTATAGGACTCTATCAAGAAGAGACATAAAACTTATCATAATAGAGGGAAAGAGGGGAGGGAGAGGAGCATTTCATGAGATCTATTATCATCAATCTTGGTCCAAGAAAGAAATAACATGCTACATTAAGTATAAAAATCTATCATACACTACAGGCAGTAGGAGGGGGAAGGAGGGTGTGGTTAAAAGGGAGGGAAGATGTAGTAAGGGGAAAGGGTAGGAAAAGGGAGGGAGCTGATAGGGAATACTTAGGGAGGTGGCCTTCAAAAGAAAAACTCTTAAGGTGGGGAAGGGAGAAGGGGGAAAAATAAAAGAATAAACAGGGCAGGGAATAGGATGGAAGAGAAGATACAGATAGTAATCATAACTCTGAATGCGAATGGGATGAAGTCTCCCATAAAACTGAGGTGGATAGCAGAATGGATTAAATACCATAATCCTACAATATGCTGTCTACAAGAAACACATCTGAAATAGGGGGATACACACAGGGTAAATGTCAAAGGCTGGAGTAAAATATATCATTCTTCAGCTAAAGAAAAAAAAAGCAGGGGTAGCAATTCTTATCTCAGACAAAGCAAAAGCAAAAATAGATCTAATTAAAAGAGATAAGGAAGGAAACTATATCCTGTTAAAAGGCACCATCGAGAATGAAGAAATATCGTTACTAAACATTTATGCACCAAAGGGTACAGCATCCAAATTCCTAAAGGAGAAGTTAAGGATGTTAGAGGAAGAAATAGATAACAAAACTATACTAGTGGGGGACTTCTATCTCCCCCTCTCTGAGCTTGATAAATCTAACCTTAAAATAAACAAGAAAGAAGTTAAGGAGGTAAATAGAATCTTAGAGAAGATAGATATGGTAGACCTCTGGAGAAAATTGAATGGGGATAAAAAGGAATATACATTCTTCTTAGCAGTACATGGCACATATAAAAAAAATTGACCATGTACTAGGGCATAACAATCTCACAATTGAGTGCAGAAGGGCAAAAAGATTAAATGCATCCTTCTCAGATCATGAGATAATGTAATAAAGGGCCATGGAAGGATAGACTAAAAACTAATTGGAAACTAATAACTTAATCCTAAAGAATGAGTGGGTCAAAGAAGAAATTATAGAAACAATAAGTAACTTCATTCAAGAGAATGACAATAATGAGACAGCATAACAAAACTTGTGGGATTCAGCAAAAGCAGTACTTAGGGGAAGTTTTATATGAATGCATGCATAAATAAAATAGAGGAAATGGAGGTCAATAATTTGGGCATGCAACTGAAAAAGCTAGAATAACAACAAATTGAAAATCCCCAATTAAATACTAAATTAGAAATAATGAAAAACAAAGGAGAGATTAATAAAATTGAATTCAAGAAAAATATTGAATTAATAAATTAAACTAAGAGCTGGCATTATGAAAAAAAACAATAAAATTGATAAACCTTTAGTCAATATGATAAAAAAAGAAAGAAGAAAACCAAATTATGATTATCAAAAATGAAAAGGGTAAAAACCTCCAATGAAGAGGAAATTAAAACAATAATTAGGAATTATTTTTGCCAAATTGTAAGCACATAAATTTGACAATCTTAGTGAAATGGATGAATATTTTAAAAAAATATGTTTCCCAGGCTAACTGAAGAGGAAGTAAACTACTTAAATAACCCCGTCCCAGAAAAAGAAATTGAACAAGTCATCAATGAACTCCCAAGGAAAAAAATCTCCAGGGCCAGATGGCTTTACTAGTGAATCCTACCAAACATTTAAAGAGCAATGATTCCAATACTTTACAAACTATTTGGGAAAATTGGAGAAGAAAGAGTCCTACCTAATTCTTTTTATGATACAAATATGGTACTGATACCTAAATCAGGAAGAGATAAAACAGAGAAAGAAAATTATAGACCAATTTTCCTCATGAACATAGATGCAAAAATTTTAAATAAAATAATAGCAAAAAAGACTACAGCAACTTATCACAAGAATAATACACTTTGATCGTATAAGATTTATTCCAGGAATGCAAGGGTGGTTCAATATCAGGAAAATTATCAGTATAAGATCACATCAACAACAACACAAAAAACATATGGTTATATATAGATTATATATAGACACAGAAAAAGCTTTTGACAAAATAAAACACATTCCTATTGAAAACACTATAAAGTATATGAATAAATTAAGCCTTACTTAAAATAATATGTAGCATCTATCTAAAACCATCTGCAAGTATTATATGTAATTGGGATAATCTAGAAGCATTTCCAATAAGATCAGGCTTGAAACAAGGATGTCCACTATCACCCCTCTTATTCAATTTGGTAGTATAAATGTTAGTAGTAGCAATAAGAAAAGAAAAAGAAGGGAGGAAGGGAATGAATCTGGAATTCAAAATTTTAAAATCAAATGTTTAAATATATATATGTATATATATCTATATATATACACATATGTGTATATATATAGATATATACACATATATGTATGTATGTGTGTGTGTGTGTGTGTGTGTGTGTGTGTGTGTATATATATATACTATTATTATGTACAGGCACTGGGACATAGAGATCTACCAGGCCCAACTGGAAAGTTGGAGGGAGTATGGGAGAAGATATGGGAGAGAGCAGATTGGAGGAGGGAATATCCAGTGGGATCACTATTTTGGGGTATGGGTAAGGGGAAAATGGGGAGAAAATTTGTAACTCAAAATCTTGCGGAAATGAATGATGTAAACTAGAAGTTAAAGCATTTGATAAAAAAAAAGAAAAAGAAATTGAAGGAATCAAATCAGGCAAAGAAGAGACTAAGCTATGACTCTTTGCAGATGATATGATTATATACTTAGAGAATCAAGTAAAAAACTACTTGAGATAATAAATTTGGCAAAGTTGCAGAATATAAAATAAACCCACATAATAAAATTCAACAGCAAGAGATAGAAAGACAAATCCCATTTAAAGTTACTGTAGACATTATAAAATATTTGAAAATCTACCTGCCAAAACAAACCCAGGACTTATATGAAGACAATTACAAAACATTTTTCACACAAATAAAGTCAGATCTAACTAATTGGAAAAACATCAATTGCTCATGGCTGGGTTGAGCTAATATAATAAAAATGAAAATTTTACCTAAATACCTATATCAGAAACATGGTTGTAAAAATTCTTTCCCAATTTCCCATACCATATCAATCTACCAAAAAATTGCTTTGTAGTGCTAGAAAAAATAGTAGCAAAATTCAGTTGGAAGAAGAAAAGGTCTAGAATATCAAGGCAATCAATGAAAAGAAATGCTAGGGAAGGTGGCCTAGCCATACCAGATTTCAATCTATATTATAAAGCAGCAGTCATCAAAACTACTTGGTACTGGCTGAGGAATGCAGGCCAGGAGCTCTGTAAGCAGCCACATGGCAGCAGCTACAGCCACCATATCTCCTATGTTTTTTGCTTCAGGGATAGTAGCCAGACCTCTTCTATCCCTCTCTGGGCCAACCAAGTTCCACACTGACATTTTACTTTGTCTTTGGCATTTATGAATTGAGAAATCTGGAAATTGCTACAGCTTCTGGTGGTTTACTCTCAAGAAGTCTGCTCTAGCTATAGGGGCTTCCCTGGGGCTAAAACCATGGCTCAGTCTGGACTGGGATCCATTCCCACCTCACTCTGATGGACCCTTCCTGCTGGTTTTCCAGGCTTCCTTTGGTGGGAGATTTGCTTCTCTTGTTCACTTTGTGGGTTCTGTAGCTCTAAAGTTTGTTTATAGTCATTTTTTACATATATTGGAGGAGGTGGAAGTGGGAGTCCTGTTTCTCCAGATTGAGACTTTTAAAAAAATGGCCAATGAGAAATTTTGGGTTTTTTTGATTCTACATGTTTGTAAACAGAGGTTTTGTTTATCTTTATTTCCCAGTT